>JBAPLH010001256.1:0-118629 GCA_037897445.1 Ceriops zippeliana | reverse complement strand
CGTTAATTAGGTTGCTCTTGTTGTTGCCAGGACTATTTTTCATGCAATAACCTTGAAATTAACTTTTGTTTCTTTCTTAATAATTATATTATGAAAAAGAGTCCATGAACGGTCTGTAACATGAATTCATTCAATTTAATAAACAATGGAGTCTCGATTGAATTGTTATTTCCTATTGATATTAATGTTGAAATTTAAAATAGAGAGGTCCTCCCTATCATTTCTGGGTAGGCAAGCCTCCTCATTTGATTGCAAAACCATCGACTATAATGATCATCAATTAAGTCTAGAGAATCTAAACACGCATGCATAGGCTAAGCACATAGTATAATTAATTGATGGAAAATGTAACAATAAATAAAAAACCTTTTTAGAAAATCGTTTGGGGGGGGGGGGGGGGGGGGGGGGGGGGGGGGGGGTGGGGGTGAGCGTATTTATACAAATAACACCCCTGGAGCCAGAGGAGAATCAGAACGTCATTTTCATCATCGTTTGCATTTCGTAATCAAAAAGTCAACTCGAGTTTAAAGTTCCTATAATATTAGGCGTTCTTTCTCACCCAGGGGGGGGGGGGTTAGCGTTAATTAGGCTTCTCTTGTTGTTGTCTATGGAAGCTATTATTTCATGCAATAAGTAGATCTTAGAATATTAATCATTTCTATCTTATCATTCAATGAATTATATTTCATTATTGAAAAAGGGTGACCAACGGCATGTGACTATAACATGAATTCATACAATTATTATAACCAATGGAGTCCTTCATTTTGAATTGTATTTCACTATTAATATTAATTGTTGAATTCATAAATAGAGAGGTTCCTCCCATCTATTTCTGCGTTAGCAAGCTCTCTCTTTTGGTTGATTCACAAAACACACAACATTTATGATACATTGATCATGGATTCATAACACATGTGGCTATAAGCAACCTAGTATGTTAATTGAAATGAATAACTAGAGTATAAAGTCAACTTTTAAACTCTAAAACTATTTCGATTTCCATTAGCACCAAGGATGTCATTCATTCATGGTTTGCTTAATCTCTTCGTACATATGTTTATATGTTTCTCATTATCAAAATAATGAGACTATC
The DNA here is from genome assembly GCA_037897445.1 of Ceriops zippeliana. Lineage (NCBI taxonomy): Eukaryota > Viridiplantae > Streptophyta > Magnoliopsida > Malpighiales > Rhizophoraceae > Ceriops > Ceriops zippeliana. The sequence goes on along the minus strand of JBAPLH010001256.1, from coordinate 117,533 downwards.
TAATCACCACACGTTAATTAGGTTGCTCTTGTTGTTGCCAGTTAGAATATTTTTCCATGCAACAACCTTGAAAATTAACTTTTTGTTTCTTTCTTAATAATTATATTCATTATGAAAAAAAGAGTCCATGAACGGTCGTTCTGTAACCTTGAATTCATTCAATTTTATAATAAACAATGGAGTCCTCGATTTTGAATTGTATTTCCTATCGATATTAATTGTTGAATTTAAAAAATAGAGAGGTCCTCCCATCTTTTCTGGGTAGCAAGCCTCCTCTTTTTGATTGCAAACACACACTTTTTGATACGTTGATCATAGAATATATCACATGCGGCTAAAAGACCTAGTATATTAATTGAATGAAACAAGTATAAACACCTTTTAAAAACTCTAAATCTATTTAAATCCATCAGCCAAAGGAGTCATTCATCATCGTTTGCATTTCATACAAAAGTCAACTGGTTTATTTTCTAAATAATGGGACTTTCTAATCACCACATGTTAATTAGGCTGCTCTTGTTGTTGTCGGCACTATTTTTTTCATGCAATAACCTTGAAATTAACTTTTGTTTCTTTCTTAATAATTATATTCATTATGAAAAAGAATCCATGAACGGTCTGTAACATGAATTCATTCAATTTAAATAAACAATGGAGTCCTTGATTTTTTAAATTGTATTTCCTATTGATATTAATTGTTGAATTCAAAAATAGAGAGGTCCTCCCATCTTTTCTGGGTTAGCAAGCCTCCTCTTTTGATTCCAAACACACTTTCTGATACATTTGATCATGGAATATATCACATGCGGTTAAGAAACCTAGTATGTTAATTGAATGAAACAAAGTATAAAGACCTTTAAAAACTCTAAATCTATTTCAATCCATCAGCCAAAGGAGTCATTCATCATGGTTTGCATTTGGTACAAATGTTAACTAGTTTTCATTCCCAAATAATGAGACTATCTAATCACCACACGTTAATTAGGTTGCTCTTGTGTTGTTGCCAGGACAATTTTTTTGATGCAATAACCTTGAAATTAACTTTTGTTTCTTTCTTAATAATTATATTCATTATGAAAAAGAGTCCATGAACGGTCTGTAACATGAATTCATTCAATTTAATAAACAATGGAGTCCTCGATTTTGAATTGTATTTCCTATCGATATTAATTGTTGAATTTAAAAAATAGAGAGGTCCTCCCATCTTTTCTGGGGTAGCAAGCCTCCTCTTTTGATTGCAAACACACTTTTTGATACGTTGATCATAGAATATATCACATGCGGCTAAAAAGACCTAGTATATTATTGAATGAAACAAGTATAAACACCTTTTAAAACTCTAAATCTATTTAAATCCATCAGCCAAAGGAGTCATTCATCATCGTTTGCATTTCATACAAAAGTCAACTGGTTTATTTCCTAAATAATGGGACTTTCTAATCACCACATGTTAATTAGGCTGCTCTTGTTGTTGTTGTCGGCACTATTTTTCATGCAATAACCTTGAAATTAACTTTTGTTTCTTTCTTAATAATTATATTCATTATGAAAAAAAGAATCCATGAACGGTCTGTAACATGAATTCATTCAATTTAATAAACAATGGAGTCCTTGATTTTTAATTGTATTTCCTATTGATATTAATTGTTGAATTCAAAAATAGAGAGAGGTCCTCCCATCTTTTCTGGTTAGCAAGCCTCCTCTTTTGATTCCAAACACACTTTCTGATACATTGATCATGGAATATATCACATGCGGTTAAGAAACCTAGTATGTTAATTGAATGAAACAAGTATAAAGACCTTTAAAACTCTAAATCTATTTCAATCCATCAGCCAAAGGAGTCATTCATCATGGTTTGCATTTGGTACAAATGTTAACTAGTTTCATTCCCAAATAATGAGACTATCTAATCACCACACGTTAATTAGGTTGCTCTTGTCGTTGCCAGGACAATTTTTGATGCAATAACCTTGAAATTAACTTTTGTTTCTTTCTTAATAATTATATTCATTATGAAAAAGAGTCCATGAACGGTCTGTAACATGAATTCATTCAATTTAATAAACAATGGAGTCCTCGATTTTGAATTGTATTTCCTATCGATATTAATTGTTGAATTTAAAAATAGAGAGGTCCTCCCATCTTTTCTGGGTAGCAAGCCTCCTCTTTTGATTGCAAACACACTTTTTGATACGTTGATCATAGAATATATCACATGCGGCTAAAAGACCTAGTATATTAATTGAATGAAACAAGTATAAACACCTTTAAAACTCTAAATCTATTTAAATCCATCAGCCAAAGGAGTCATTCATCATCGTTTGCATTTCATACAAAAGTCAACTGGTTTATTTCCTAAATAATGGGACTTTTCTAATCACCACCACATGTTAATTAGGCTGCTCTTGTTGTTGTCGTCGGCACTATTTTTCATGCAATAACCTTGAAATTAACTTTTGTTTCTTTCTTAATAATTATATTCATTATGAAAAAGAATCCATGAACGGTCTGTAACATGAATTCATTCAATTTAATAAACAATGGAGTCCTTGATTTTTAATTGTATTTCCTATTGATATTAATTGTTGAATTCAAAAATAGAGAGGTCCTCCCATCTTTTCTGGTTAGCAAGCCTCCTCTTTTGATTCCAAACACACTTTCTGATACATTGATCATGGAATATATCACATGCGGTTAAGAAACCTAGTATGTTAATTGAATGAAACAAGTATAAAGACCTTTAAAACTCTAAATCTATTTCAATCCATCAGCCAAAGGAGTCATTCATCATGGTTTGCATTTGGTACAAATGTTAACTAGTTTCATTCCCAAATAATGAGACTATCTAATCACCACACGTTAATTAGGTTGCTCTTGTCGTTGCCAGGACAATTTTTGATGCAATAACCTTGAAATTAACTTTTGTTTCTTTCTTAATAATTATATTTCATTATGAAAAAGAGTCCATGAACGGTCTGTAACATGAATTCATTCAATTTAATAAACAATGGAGTCCTTGATTTTTAATTGTATTTCCTATTGATATTAATTGTTGAATTCAAAAATAGAGAGGTCCTCCCATCTTTTCTGGTTAGCAAGCCTCCTCTTTTGATTCCAAACACACTTTCTGATACATTGATCATGGAATATATCACATGCGGCTAAGAAACCTAGTATGTTAATTAAATGAAACAAGTATAAAAGACCTTTAAAAAACTCTAAATCTATTTCAATCCATCAGCCAAAGGAGTCATTCATCATGGTTTGCATTTCGTACAAATGTTAACTAGTTTAATTCCCAAATAATGAGACTATCTAATCACCACACGTTAATTAGGTTGCTCTTGTTGTTGCCAGGACTATTTTTTTATGCAATAACCTTGAAATTAACTTTTGTTTCTTTCTTAATAATTATATTCATTATGAAAAAAGTGTCCATGAACGGTTTGTAACGTGAATTCATTCAATTTAATAAAACAATGGAGTGCTTGATTTTGAATTGTATTTCCTATTGATATTAATCGTTGAATTCAAAAAATAGAGTGGTCCTCCCATCTTTTCTGGTTAGCAAGCCTCCTCTTTTGATTGCAAACACACTTTTTGATACATTGATCATAGAATATAACACATGCGGCTAAAGGACCTAGTATATTAATTGAATGAAAAAATGTATATAAACACCTTTAAAAACTCTAAATCTATTTAAATCCATCAGCCAAAGGAGTCATTCATCATCATTTGCATTTCGTACAAAAGTCAACTGGTTTAATTCCTAAATAATGAGACTTTCTAATCACCACAAGTTAATTAGGCTACTCTTGTTGTTTTCGGGACTATTTTTCATGCAATAACCTTGAAATTAACATTTGTTTCTTTCTTAATAATTATATTCATTATGAAAAAGGGTCCATGAACGGTCTGTAACATGAATTCATCCAATTTAATAAACAATGGAGTCCTTCATTTTGAATTGTATTTCCTATTAATATTAATTGTTGAATTCAAAAATAGAGAGGTCCTCCCATCTTTTCTGGTTAGCAAGCCTCCTCTTTTGATTCCAAACACACTTTCTGATACATTGATCATGGAATATAACACATGCGGCTAAGCAACCTAGTATGTTAATTGAATGAAACAAGTATAAAGAACTTTAAAACTCTAAATCTATTTCAATCCATTAGCCAAAGGAGTCATTCATCATGGTTTGCATTTCGTACAAATGTTAACTGGTTTCATTCCCAAATAATGAGACTATCTAATCACCACACGTTAATTAGGTTGCTCTTGTTGTTGCCAGGAATATTTTTCATGCAACAACCTTGAAATTAACTTTTGTTTCTTTCTTAATAATTATATTCATTATGAAAAAGAGTCCATGAACGGTCTGTAACATGAATTCATTCAATTTAATAAACAATGGAGTCCTCGATTTTGAATTGTATTTCCTATCGATATTAATTGTTGAATTTAAAAATAGAGAGGTCCTCCCATCTTTTCTGGGTAGCAAGCCTCCTCTTTTGATTGCAAACACACTTTTTGATACGTTGATCATAGAATATATCACATGCGGCTAAAAGACCTAGTATATTAATTGAATGAAACAAGTATAAACACCTTTAAAACTCTAAATCTATTTAAATCCATCAGCCAAAGGAGTCATTCATCATCGTTTGCATTTCATACAAAAGTCAACTGGTTTATTTCCTAAATAATGGGACTTTCTAATCACCACATGTTAATTAGGCTGCTCTTGTTGTTGTCGGCACTATTTTTCATGCAATAACCTTGAAATTAACTTTTGTTTCTTTCTTAATAATTATATTCATTATGAAAAAGAATCCATGAACGGTCTGTAACATGAATTCATTCAATTTAATAAACAATGGAGTCCTTGATTTTTAATTGTATTTCCTATTGATATTAATTGTTGAATTCAAAAATAGAGAGGTCCTCCCATCTTTTCTGGTTAGCAAGCCTCCTCTTTTGATTCCAAACACACTTTCTGATACATTGATCATGGAATATATATCACATGCGGTTAAAGAAACCTAGTATGTTAATTGAATGAAACAAGTATAAAAGACCTTTAAAACTCTAAATCTATTTCAATCCATCAGCCAAAGGAGTCATTCATCATGGTTTGCATTTGGTACAAATGTTAACTAGTTTCATTCCCAAATAATGAGACTATCTAATCACCACACGTTAATTAGGTTGCTCTTGTCGTTGCCAGGACAATTTTTGATGCAATAACCTTGAAATTAACTTTTGTTTCTTTCTTAATAATTATATTCATTATGAAAAAGAGTCCATGAACGGTCTGTAACATGAATTCATTCAATTTAATAAACAATGGAGTCCTTGATTTTTAATTGTATTTCCTATTGATATTAATTGTTGAATTCAAAAATAGAGAGGTCCTCCCATCTTTTCTGGTTAGCAAGCCTCCTCTTTTGATTCCAAACACACTTTCTGATACATTGATCATGGAATATATCACATGCGGCTAAGAAACCTAGTATGTTAATTAAATGAAACAAGTATAAAGACCTTTAAAACTCTAAATCTATTTCAATCCATCAGCCAAAGGAGTCATTCATCATGGTTTGCATTTCGTACAAATGTTAACTAGTTTAATTCCCAAATAATGAGACTATCTAATCACCACACGTTAATTAGGTTGCTCTTGTTGTTGCCAGGACTATTTTTTATGCAATAACCTTGAAAATTAACTTTTGTTTCTCTTTAATTAATAATTATATTCATTATGAAAAAGTGTCCATGAACGGTTTGTAACGTGAATTCATTCAATTTAATAAACAATGGAGTGCTTGATTTTGAATTGTATTTCCTATTGATATTAATCGTTGAATTCAAAAATAGAGTGGTCCTCCCATCTTTTCTGGTTAGCAAGCCTCCTCTTTTGATTGCAAACACACTTTTTGATACATTGATCATAGAATATAACACATGCGGCTAAAAGGACCTAGTATATTAATTGAATGAAAAATGTGTATAAAACACCTTTAAAACTCTAAATCTATTTAAATCCATCAGCCAAAGGAGTCATTCATCATCATTTGCATTTCGTACAAAAGTCAACTGGTTTAATTCCTAAATAATGAGACTTTCTAATCACCACAAGTTAATTAGGCTACTCTTGTTGTTTTCGGGACTATTTTTCATGCAATAACCTTGAAATTAACATTTGTTTCTTTCTTAATAATTATATTCATTATGAAAAAGGGTCCATGAACGGTCTGTAACATGAATTCATTCCAATTTAATAAACAATGGAGTCCTTCATTTTGAATTGTATTTTCCTATTAATATTAATTGTTGAATTCAAAAATAGAGAGGTCCTCCTCCCATCTTTTCTGGTTAGCAAGCCTCCTCTTTTGATTCCAAACACACTTTCTGATACATTGATCATGGAATATAACACATGCGGCTAAGCAACCTAGTATGTTAATTGAATGAAACAAGTATAAAGAACTTTAAAACTCTAAATCTATTTCAATCCATTAGCCAAAGGAGTCATTCATCATGGTTTGCATTTCGTACAAATGTTAACTGGTTTCATTCCCAAATAATGAGACTATCTAATCACCACACGTTAATTAGGTTGCTCTTGTTGTTGCCAGGACTATTTTTCATGCAACAACCTTGAAATTAACTTTTGTTTCTTTCTTAATAATTATATTCATTATGAAAAAGAGTCCATGAACGGTCTGTAACATGAATTCATTCAATTTAATAAACAATGGAGTCCTCGATTTTGAATTGTATTTCCTATCGATATTAATTGTTGAATTTAAAAATAGAGAGGTCCTCCCATCTTTTCTGGGTAGCAAGCCTCCTCTTTTGATTGCAAACACACTTTTTGATACGTTGATCATAGAATATATCACATGCGGCTAAAAGGACCTAGTATATTAATTGAATGAAACAAGTATAAACACTTTTAAAACTCTAAATCTATTTAAATCCATCAGCCAAAGGAGTCATTCATCATCGTTTGCATTTCATACAAAAGTCAACTGGTTTATTTCCTAAATAATGGGACTTTCTAATCACCACATGTTAATTAGGCTGCTCTTGTTGTTGTCGGCACTATTTTTCATGCAATAACCTTGAAATTAACTTTTGTTTCTTTCTTAATAATTATATTCATTATGAAAAAGAATCCATGAACGGTCTGTAACATGAATTCATTCAATTTAATAAACAATGGAGTCCTTGATTTTTAATTGTATTTCCTATTGATATTAATTGTTGAATTCAAAAATAGAGAGGTCCTCCCATCTTTTCTGGTTAGCAAGCCTCCTCTTTTGATTCCAAACACACTTTCTGATACATTGATCATGGAATATATCACATGCGGTTAAGAAACCTAGTATGTTAATTGAATGAAACAAGTATAAAGACCTTTAAAACTCTAAATCTATTTCAATCCATCAGCCAAAGGAGTCATTCATCATGGTTTGCATTTGGTACAAATGTTAACTAGTTTCATTCCCAAATAATGAGACTATCTAATCACCACACGTTAATTAGGTTGCTCTTGTTGTTGCCAGGACAATTTTTGATGCAATAACCTTGAAATTAACTTTTGTTTCTTTCTTAATAATTATATTCATTATGAAAAAGAGTCCATGAACGGTCTGTAACATGAATTCATTCAATTTAATAAACAATGGAGTCCTTGATTTTTAATTGTATTTCCTATTGATATTAATTGTTGAATTCAAAAATAGAGAGGTCCTCCCATCTTTTCTGGTTAGCAAGCCTCCTCTCTTGATTCCAAACACACTTTCTGATACATTGATCATGGAATATATCACATGCGGCTAAGAAACCTAGTATGTTAATTAAATGAAACAAGTATAAAGACCTTTAAAACTCTAAATCTATTTCAATCCATCAGCCAAAGGAGTCATTCATCATGGTTTGCATTTCGTACAAATGTTAACTAGTTTAATTCCCAAATAATGAGACTATCTAATCACCACACGTTAATTAGGTTGCTCTTGTTGTTGCCAGGACTATTTTTTATGCAATAACCTTGAAATTAACTTTTGTTTGTTTCTTAATAATTATATTCATTATGAAAAAGTGTCCATGAACGGTCTGTAACATGAATTCATTCAATTTAATAAACAATGGAGTGCTTGATTTTGAATTGTATTTCCTATTGATATTAATCGTTGAATTCAAAAATAGAGAGGTCCTCCCATCTTTTCTGGTTAGCAAGCCTCCTCTTTTGATTGCAAACACACTTTTTGATACATTGATCATAGAATATAACACATGCGGCTAAAGGACCTAGTATATTAATTGAATGAAAAATGTATAAACACCTTTAAAACTCTAAATCTATTTAAATCCATCAGCCAAAGGAGTCATTCATCATCGTTTGCATTTCGTACAAAAGTCAACTGGTTTAATTCCTAAATAATGAGACTTTCTAATCACCACAAGTTAATTAGGCTACTCTTGTTGTTTTCGGGACTATTTTTCATGCAATAACCTTGAAATTAACATTTGTTTCTTTCTTAATAATTATATTCATTATGAAAAAGGGTCCATGAACGGTCTGTAACATGAATTCATCCAATTTAATAAACAATGGAGTCCTTGATTTTGAATTGTATTTCCTATTAATATTAATTGTTGAATTCAAAAATAGAAAGGTCCTCCCATCTTTTCTTTTTAGCAAGCCTCCTCTTTTGATTCCAAACACACTTTCTGATACATTGATCATAGAATATAACACATGCGGCTAAGCAACCTAGTATGTTAATTGAATGAAACAAGTATAAAGACATTTAAAACTCTAAATCTATTTCAATCCATTAGCCAAAGGAGTCATTCATCATGGTTTGCATTTCGTACAAATGTTAACTGGTTGAATTCCTAAATAATGAGACTTTCTAATCACCATACGTTAATTAGGCTACTCTTGTTGTTGTCGGGACTATTTTTCATGCAATAACCTTGCAATTAACTTTTATTTCTTCCTTAATAATTCTATTCATTATGTAAAAGAGTCCCTGAATAGTCTGTAACATGAATTCATTCAATTTAAGATACAATGGAGTCCTTGAATTTGAATTGTATTTCCTATTGATGTTAATTGCATTTCGTACAAATGTTAACTGGTTTCATTCCTAAATAATGAGACTATCTAATCACCACACGTTAATTAGGATGCTCTTGTTGTTGCCAGGACTATTTTTCATGCAACAACCTTGAAATTAACTTTTGTTTCTTTCTTAATAATTATATTCATTATGAAAAAGAGTCTATGAACGGTCTGTAACATGAATTCATTCAATTTAATAAACAATGGAGTCCTTGATTTTTAATTGTTTTTCCTATTAATATTAATTGTTGAATTCAAAAATAGAGAGGTCCTCCCATCTTTTCTAGTTAGCAAGCCTCCTCTTTTGATTCTAAACACACTTTCTGATACATTGATCATGGAATATATCACATGCGGCTAAGAAACCTAGTATGTTAATTGAATGAAACAAGTATAAAGACCTTTAAAACTCTAAATCTATTTCAATCCATCAGCCAAAGGAGTCATTCATCATGGTTTGCATTTCGTACAAATGTTAACTAGTTTAATTCCCAAATAATGAGACTATCTAATCACCACACGTTATATAGGTTGCTCTTGTTGTTGCCAGGACTATTTTTTATGCAATAACCTTGAAATTAACTTTTGTTTCTTTCTTAATAATTATATTCATTATGAAAAAGTGTCCATGAACGGTCTGTAACGTGAATTCATTCAATTTAATAAACAATGGAGTGCTTGATTTTGAATTGTATTTCCTATTGATATTAATCGTTGAATTCAAAAATAGAGAGGTCCTCCCATCTTTTCTAGTTAGCAAGCCTCCTCTTTTGATTGCAAACACACTTTTTGATACATTGATCATAGAATATAACACATGCGGCTAAAGGACCTAGTATATTAATTGAATGAAAAATGTATAAACACCTTTAAAACTCTAAATCTATTTAAATCCATCAGCCAAAGGAGTCATTCATCATCGTTTGCATTTCGTACAAAAGTCAACTGGTTTAATTCCTAAATAATGAGACTTTCTAATCACCACAAGTTAATTAGGCTACTCTTGTTGTTTTCGGGACTATTTTTCATGCAATAACCTTGAAATTAACATTTGTTGCTTTCTTAATAATTATATTCATTATGAAAAAGGGTCCATGAACTGTCTGTAACATTAATTCATCCAATTTAATAAACAATGGATTCCTTCATTTTGAATTGTATTTCCTATTAATATTAATTGTTGAATTCAAAAATAGAGTCATTCATCATTGTTTGCATTTCGTACAAATGTTAACTGGTTTCATTCCCAAATAATGAGACTATCTAATCACCACACGTTAATTAGGTTGCTCTTGTTGTTGCTAGGACTATTTTTCATGCAACAACCTTGAAATTAACTTTTGTTTCTTTCTTAATAATTATATTCATTATGAAAAAGAGTCCATGAACCATCTGTAACATGAATTCATTCAATTTAATAAACAATGGAGTCCTCGATTTTGAATTGTATTTCCTATCGATATTATTTGTTGAATTTAAAAATAGAGACGTCCTCCCATCTTTTCTGGGTAGCAAGCCTCCTCTTTTGATTGCAAACACACTTTTTGATACGTTGATCATAGAATATATCACATGCGGCTAAAGGACCTAGTATATTAATTGAATGAAACAAGTATAAACACCTTTAAAACTCTTAATCTATTTCAATCCATCAGCCAAAGGAGTCATTCATCATGGTTTGCATTTGGTACAAATGTTAACTAGTTTCATTCCCAAATAATGAGACTATCTAATCACCACACGTTAATTAGGTTGCTCTTGTTGTTGCCAGGACAATTTTTGATGCAATAACCTTGAAATTAACTTTTGTTTCTTTCTTAATAATTATATTCATTATGAAAAAGAATCCATGAACGGTCTGTAACATGAATTCATTCAATTTAATAAACAATGGAGTCCTAGATTTTTAATTGTATTTCCTATTGATATTAATTGTTGAATTCAAAAATAAAGAGGTCCTCCCATCTTTTCTGGTTAGCAAGCCTCCTCTTTTGATTCCAAACACACTTTCTGATACATTGATCATGGAATATAACACATGCAGCTAAGCAACCTAGTATGTTAATTGAATGAAACAAGTATAAAGACCTTTAAAACTCTAAATCTATTTCAATCCATCAGCCAAAGGAGTCATTCATCATGGTTTGCATTTCGTACAAATGGTAACTGGTTGAATTCCTAAATAATGAGACTTTCTAATCACCACACGTTAATTAGGCTGCTCTTGTTGTTGTCGGGACTATTTTTCATGCAATAACCTTGCAATTAACTTTTATTTCTTCCTTAATAATTATATTCATTATGTAAAAGAGTCCCTGAATAGTCTGTAACATGAATTCATTCAATTTAAGATACAATGGAGTCCTTGAATTTGAATTGTATTTCCTATTGATATTAATTGTATTTCGTACAAATGTTAACTGGTTTCATTCCCAAATAATGAGGCTATCTAATCACCACACGTTAATTAGGTTGCTCTTGTTGTTGCCAGTACTATTTTTCATGCAACAACTTTGAAATTAACTTTTGTTTCTTTCTTAATAATTAATTTGAATTCATTCAATTTAATAAACAATGGAGTCCTTGATTTTTAATTGTATTTCCTATTGATATTAATTGTTGAATTCAAAAATAGAGAGGTCCTCCCATCTTTTCTGGTTAGCAAGCCTCCTCTTTTGATTCCAAACACACTTTCTGATACATTGATCATGGAATATATCACATGCGGTTAAGAAACCTAGTATGTTAATTGAATGAAACAAGTATAAAGACCTTTAAAACTCTAAATCTATTTCAATCCATCAGCCAAAGGAGTCATTCATCATGGTTTGCATTTGGTACAAATGTTATCTAGTTTCATTCCCAAATAATGAGACTATCTAATCACCACACGTTAATTAGGTTGCTCTTGTTGTTGCTAGGACAATTTTTGATGCAATAACCTTGAAATTAACTTTTGTTTCTTTCTTAATAATTATATTCATTAGGAAAAAGAGTCCATGAACGATCTGTAAAATGAATTCAATCAATTTAATAAACAATGGAGACCTTCAATTTGAATTCTATTTCCTATTGATATTAATTGTTGAAATTAAAAATAGATAGTCCCTCCCATCATTTCTGGTTAGCGAGCCTCCTCTTTTGATTTGAAACACACTTTTTGATACATTGGCCATGGAATATCACACATGCGGCTAAACAACTTAGTATATTAATTGAATGAAACAAGTATAAATACCATTAAAACTCTAAATCTATTTAAATCCATCAGCTAAAGGAGTGATTCAACATGGTTTGAATTTCGTACAAAAGTCAACTGGTTTACTTCCTAAATAATGAGACATTCTAATCACCACACGTTAATTAGACTGCTCTTGTTGATGTCGGGACTATTTTTCATGCAATAACCTTGAAATTAACTTTTGCTTCTTTCTTAATAACTATATTCATTATGTAAAAACAGTCCATGAACGGTCTGGGTAACATGAATTCATTCAATTTAATAAACAATGGAGTCCTCGATTTTGAAATGTATTTCCTATTGATATTAATTGTTGAATTCAAAAATAGAGAGAGGTCCTCCCATGTTTTCTGGTTAGCAAGCCTCCTCTTTTGATTGCAAACACACTTTTTGATACATTGATAATAGAATATAAACACATGCGGCTAAAGGACCTAGTATATTAATTGAATGAAACAAGTATAAACACCTTTAAAACTCCAAATCTATTTCAATCAATCAGCCAATGGAGTCATTCATCATCGTTTGCATTTCGTACAAAAGTCAACCGGTTTAATTCCTAAATATTGAGACTTTCTAATCACCACACGTTAATTAGGCTGCTCTTGCTGTTGTCAGGACTATTTTTGATGCAATAACCTTGAAATTAACTCTTGTTTCTTTCTTAATAATTATATTCATTATGAAAAAGAGTCCATGAACGGTCTGTAACATGAATTCATTCAATTTAATAAACAATGGAGTCCTTGATTTTTAATTGTATTTCCTATTGATATTAATTGTTGAATTCAAAAATAGAGAGGTCCTCCCATCTTTTCTGGTTAGCAAGCCTCCTCTTTTGATTCCAAACACACTTTCTGATACATTGATCATGGAATATATCACATGCGGCTAAGAAACCTAGTATGTTAATTGAATGAAACAAGTTTAAACACCTTTAAAACTCTGATTCTATTTAAATCCATCAGCCAAAGGAGTCATTCATCATGGTTTGCATTTCGTACAAATGTTAACTAGTTTCATTCCCAAATAATGAGACTATCTAATCACCACACGTTAATTAGGTTGCTCTTGTTGTTGCCAGGACAATTTTTGATGCAATAACCTTGAAATTAACTTTTGTTTCTTTCTTAATAATTATATTCATTATGAAAAAGTGTCCATGAACGGTCTATAACGTGAATTCATTCAATTTAATAAACAATGGAGTGCTTGATTTTGAATTGTATTTCCTATTGATATTAATTGTTGAATTCAAAAATAGAGAGGTCCTCCCATCTTTTCTGGTTAGCAAGCCTCCTCTTTTGATTCCAAACACACTTTCTGATACATTGATAATGGAATATAACACATGCGGCTAAGCAACCTAGTATGTTAATTGAATGAAACAAGTATAAAGACCTTTAAAACTCTAAATCTATTTCAATCCATCAGCCAAAGGAGTCATTCATCATGGTTTGCATTTCGTACAAAAGTCAACTGGTTTAATTCCTAAATAATGAGACTTTCTAATCACCACAAGTTAATTAGGCTATTCTTGTTGTTTTCGGGACTATTTTTCATGCAATAACCTTGAAATTAACATTTGTTGCTTTCTTAATAATTATATTCATTATGAAAAAGGGTCCATGAACAGTCTGTAACATGAATTCATCCAATTTAATAAACAATGGAGTCCTTCATTTTGAATTGTATTTCCTATTAATATTAATTGTTGAATTCAAAAATAGAGAGGTCCTCCCATCTTTTCTGGTTAGCAAGCCTCCTCTTTTGATTCCAAACACACTTTCTGATACATTGATCATGGAATATAACACATGCGGCTAAGCAACCTAGTATGTTAATTGAATGAAACAAGTATAAAGACGTTTAAAACTCTAAATCTATTTCAATCCATTAGCCAAAGGAGTCATTCATCATTGTTTGCATTTCGTACAAATGTTAACTGGTTTCATTCCCAAATAATGAGACTATCTAATCACCACACGTTAATTAGGTTGCTCTTGTTGTTGCCAGGACTAGTTTTCATGCAACAACCTTGAAATTAACTTTTGTTTCTTTCTTAATAATTATATTCATTATGAAAAAGAGTCCATGAACCGTCTGTAACATGAATTCATTCAGTTTAATAAACAATGGAGTCCTCGATTTTGAATTGTATTTCCTATCGATATTATTTGTTGAATTTAAAAATAGAGACGTCCTCCCATCTTTTCTGGGTAGCAAGCCTCCTCTTTTGATTGCAAACACACTTTTTGATACGTTGATCATAAAATCTATCACATGCGGCTAAAGGACCTAGTATATTAATTGAATGAAACAAGTATAAACACCTTTAAAACTCTAAATCTAATTAAATCCATCAGCCAAAGGAGTCATTCATCATCGTTTGCATTTCATACAAAAGTCAACTGGTTTAATTCCTAAATAATGGGACTTTCTAATCACCACATGTTAATTAGGCTGCTCTTGTTGTTGTCGGCACTATTTTTCATGCAATAACCTTGAAATTAACTTTTGTTTCTTTCTTAATAATTATATTCATTATGTAAAAGAGTCCATGAACGGTCTGTAACTTGAATTCATTCAATTTAATAAACAATGGAGTCCTTGATTTTGAATTGTATTTCCTATTGATATTAATTGTTGAATTCAAAAATAGAGAGGTCCTCCCATCTTTTCTGGTTAGCAAGCCTCCTCTTTTGATTCCAAACACACTTTCTGATACATTGATCATGGAATATATCACATGCGGTTAAGAAACCTAGTATGTTAATTGAATGAAACAAGTATAAAGACCTTTAAAACTCTAAATCTATTTCAATCCATCAGCCAAAGGAGTCATTCATCATGGTTTGCATTTGGTACAAATGTTAACTAGTTTCATTCCCAAATAATGAGACTATCTAATCACCACACGTTAATTAGGTTGCTCTTGTTGTTGCCAGGACAATTTTTGATGCAATAACCTTGAAATTAACTTTTGTTTCTTTCTTAATAATTATATTCATTATGAAAAAGAATCCATGAACGGTCAGTAACATGAATTCATTCAATTTAATAAACAATGGAGTCCTTGATTTTTAATTGTATTTCCTATTGATATTAATTGTTGAATTCAAAAATAGAGAGGTCCTCCCATCTTTTCTGGTTAGCAAGCCTCCTCTTTTGATTCCAAACACACTTTCTGATACATTGATCATGGAATATATAACACATGCAGCTAAGCAACCTAGTATGTTAATTGAATGAAACAAGTATAAAGACCTTTAAAACTCTAAATCTATTTCAATCCATCAGCCAAAGGAGTCATTCATCATGGTTTGCATTTCGTACAAATGGTAACTGGTTGAATTCCTAAATAATGAGACTTTCTAATCACCACACGTTAATTAGGCTGCTCTTGTTGTTGTCGGGACTATTTTTCATGCAATAACCTTGCAATTAACTTTTATTTCTTCCTTAATAATTATATTCATTATGTAAAAGAGTCCCTGAATAGTCTGTAACATGAATTCATTCAATTTAAGATACAATGGAGTCCTTGAATTTGAATTGTATTTCGTATTGATATTAATTGTATTTCGTACAAATGTTAACTGGTTTCATTCCCAAATAATGAGACTATCTAATCACCACACGTTAATTAGGTTGCTCTTGTTGTTGCCAGTACTATTTTTCATGCAAAAACTTTGAAATTAACTTTTGTTTCTTTCTTAATAATTAACTTGAATTCATTCAATTTAATAAACAATGGAGTCCTTGATTTTTAATTGTATTTCCTATTGATATTAATTGTTGAATTCAAAAATAGAGAGGTCCTCCCATCTTTTCTGGTTAGCAAGCCTCCTCTTTTGATTCCAAACACACTTTCTGATACATTGATCATGGAATATATCACATGCGGTTAAGAAACCTAGTATGTTAATTGAATGAAACAAGTATAAAGACATTTAAAACTCTAAATCTATTTCAATCCATCAGCCAAAGGAGTCATTCATCATGGTTTGCATTTGGTACAAATGTTAACTAGTTTCATTCCCAAATAATGAGACTATCTAATCACCACACGTTAATTAGGTTGCTCTTATTGTTGCCAGGACAATTTTTGATGCAATAACCTTGAAATTAACTTTTGTTTCTTTCTTAATAATTATATTCATTATGAAAAAGAATCCATGAACGGTCTGTAACATGAATTCATTCAATTTAATAAACAATGGAGTCCTCGATTTTGAAATGTATTTCCTATTGATATTAATTGTTGAATTCAAAAATAGAGTGGTCCTCCCATGTTTTCTGGTTAGCAAGCCTCCTCTTTTGATTGCAAACACACTTTTTGATACATTGATAATAGAATATAACACATGCGGCTAAAGGACCTAGTATATTAATTGAATGAAACAAGTATAAACACCTTTAAAACTCCAAATCTATTTCAATCAATCAGCTAATGGAGTCATTCATCATCGTTTGCATTTCGTACAAAAGTCAACCGGTTTAATTCCTAAATATTGAGACTTTCTAATCACCACACGTTAATTATGCTGCTCTTGCTGTTGTCAGGACTATTTTTGATGCAATAACCTTGAAATTAACTTTTGTTTCTTTCTTAATAATTATATTCATTATGAAAAAGAGTCCATGAACGGTCTGTAACATGAATTCATTCAATTTAATAAACAATGGAGTCCTTGATTTTTAATTGTATTTCCTATTGATATTAATTGTTGAATTCAAAAATAGAGAGGTCCTCCCATCTTTTCTGGTTAGCAAGCCTCCTCTTTTGATTCCAAACACACTTTTTGATACATTGATCATGGAATATATCACATGCGGCTAAGAAACCTAGTATGTTAATTGAATGAAACAAGTTTAAACACCTTTAAAACTCTAATTCTATTTAAATCCATCAGCCAAAGGAGTCATTCATCATGGTTTGCATTTCGTACAAATGTTAACTAGTTTCATTCCCAAATAATGAGACTATCTAATCACCACACGTTAATTAGGTTGCTCTTGTTGGTGCCAGGACTATTTTTGATGCAATAACCTTGAAATTAACTTTTGTTTCTTTCTTAATAATTATATTCATTATGAAAAAGTGTCCATGAACGGTCTGTAACGTGAATTCATTCAATTTAATAAACAATGGAGTGCTTGATTTTGAATTGTATTTCCTATTGATATTAATTGTTGAATTCAAAAATAGAGAGGTCCTCCCATCTTTTCTGGTTAGCAAGCCTCCTCTTTTGATTCCAAACACACTTTCTGATACATTGATAATGGAATATAACACATGCGGCTAAGCAACCTAGTATGTTAATTGAATGAAACAAGTATAAAGACCTTTAAAACTCTAAATCTATTTCAATCCATCAGCCAAAGGAGTCATTCATCATGGTTTGCATTTCGTACAAACGTTAACTGGTTGAATTCCTAAATAATGAGACTTTCTAATCACCATACGTTAATAAGGCTACTCGTGTTGTTGTCGGGACTATTTTTCATGCAATAACCTTGCAATTAACTTTTATTTCTTCCTTAATAATTCTATTCATTATGTAAAAGAGTCCCTAAATAGTCTGTAACATGAATTCATTCAATTTAAGATATAATGGAGTCCTTGAATTTGAATTGTATTTCCTATTGATATTAATTGCATTTCGTACAAATGTTAACTGGTTTCATTCCTAAATACTGAGACTATCTAATCACCACACGTTAATTAGGTTGCTCTTGTTGTTGCCAGGACTATTTTTCATGCAACAACATTGAAATTAACTTTTGTTTCTTTCTTAATAATTATATTCATTATGAAAAAGAGTCTATGAACGGTCTGTAACATGAATTCATTCAATTTAATAAACAATGGAGTCCTCGATTTTGAATTGTATTTCCTATTGATATTAATTGTTGAATTTAAAAATAGAGAGGTCTTCCTATCTTTTCTGGGTAGCAAGCCTCCTCTTTTGATTGCAAACACACTTTTTGATACGTTGATCATAGAATATATCACATGCGGCTAAAGGACCTAGTATATTAATTGAATGAAACAAGTTTAAACACCTTTAAAATTATAAATCTATTTAAATCCATCAGCCAAAGGAGTCATTCATCATCGCTTGCATTTCATACAAAAGTCAACTGGTTTAATTCCTAAATAATGAGACTTTCTAATCACCACATGTTAATTAGGCTGCTCTTGTTGTTGTTGTCGGCACTATTTTTTCATGCAATAACCTTGAAATTAACTTTTGTTTCTTTCTTAATAATTATATTCATTATGTAAAAGAGTCCATGAACGGTCTGTAACGTGAATTCATTCAATTTAATAAACAATGGAGTGCTTGATTTTGAATTGTATTTCCTATTGATATTAATTGTTAAATTCAAAAATAGAAAGTTCCTCTGATCATTTCTGGTTAGCAAGCCTCCTCTTTTCATTCAAAACACACTTTTTGATACATTGATCGTAGAATATAACACATGCGGTTAAGCAACCTGGTATGTTAATTGAATGAAACAAGTATCAAGGCCTTTAAAACTCTAAATCTATTTCAATCCATCAGCCAAAGGAGTCATTCATCATGGTTTGCATTTCATACAAAAGTCAACTGGTTTAATTCCTAAATAATGAGACTTTCTAATCACCACATGTTAATTAGGCTGCTCTTGTTGTTGTCGGCACTATTTTTCATGCAATAACCTTGAAATTAACTTTTGTTTCTTTCTTAATAATTATATTCATTATGTAAAAGAGTCCATGAACGGTCTGTAACTTGAATTCATTCAATTTAATAAACAATGGAGTCCTTGATTTTTAATTGTATTTCCTATTGATATTAATTGTTGAATTCAAAAATAGAGAGGTCCTCCCATCTTTTCTGGTTAGCAAGCCTCCTCTTTTGATTCCAAACACACTTTCTGATACATTGATCATGGAATATATCACATGCGGCTAAGAAACCTAGTATGTTAATTGAATGAAACAAGTATAAAAGACCTTTAAAACTCTAAATCTATTTCAATCCATCAGCCAAAGGAGTCATTCATCATGGTTTGCATTTCGTACAAATGTTAACTAGTTTAATTCCCAAATAATGAGACTATCTAATCACCACACGTTAATTAGGTTGCTCTTGTTGTTGCCAGGACTATTTTTTATGCAATAACCTTGAAATTAACTTTTGTTTCTTTCTTAATAATTATATTCATTATGAAAAAGTGTCCATGAACGGTCTGTAACGTGAATTCATTCAATTTAATAAACAATGGAGTGCTTGATTTTGAATTGTATTTCCTATTGATATTAATCGTTGAATTCAAAAATAGAGAGGTCCTCCCATCTTTTCTGGTTAGCAAGCCTCCTCTTTTGATTGCAAACACACTTTTTGATACATTGATCATAGAATATAACACATGCGGCTAAAGGACCTAGTATATTAATTGAATGAAAAATGTATAAACACCTTTAAAACTCTAAATCTATTTCTATCCATCAGCCAAAGGAGTCATTCATCATCGTTTGCATTTCATACAAATGTTAATTGGTTTCATTACCAAATAATGAGACTTTCCAATCACCACACGCTAATTAGGTTACTCTTGTTCTAGCCCGGACTATTTTTTATGCAATAACGTTGAAATTAACTTTTGTTTCTTTCTTAATAATTATATTCATTAGGAAAAAGAGTCCATGAACGATCTGTAAAATGAATTCAATCAATTTAATAAACAATGGAGACCTTCAATTTGAATTCTATTTCCTATTGATATTAATTGTTGAAATTAAAAATAGATAGTCCCTCCCATCATTTCTGGTTAGTGAGCCTCCTCTTTTGATTTGAAACACACTTTTTGATACATTGGCCATGGAATATCACACATGCGGCTAAACAACTTAGTATATTAATTGAATGAAACAAGCATAAATACCATTAAAACTCTAAATCTATTTAAATCGATCAGCTAAAGGAGTGATTCATCATGGTTTGAATTTCGTACAAAAGTCAACTGGTTTACTTCCTAAATAATGAGACATTCTAATCACCACACGTTAATTTAGACTGCTCTTGTTGATGTCGGGGACTATTTTTCATGCAATAACGTTGAAATTTACTTTTGCTTCTTTCTTAATAACTATATTCATTATGTAAAAGAGTCCATGAACGGTCTGTAACATGAATTCATTCAATTTAATAAACAATGGAGTCCTCGATTTTGAAATGTCTTTCCTATTGATATTAATTGTTGAATTCAAAAATAGAGTGGTCCTCCCATGTTTTCTGGTTAGCAAGCCTCCTCTTTTGATTGCAAACACACTTTTTGATACATTGATAATAGAATATAACACATGCGGCTAAAGGACCTAGTATATTAATTGAATGAAACAAGTATAAACACCTTTAAAACTCCAAATCTATTTCAATCAATCAGCCAATGGAGTCATTCATCATCGTTTGCATTTCGTACAAAAGTCAACCGGTTTATTTCCTAAATATTGAGACTTTCTAATCACCACACACGTTAAATTAGGCTACTCTTGCTGTTGTCAGGACTATTTTTGATGCAATAACCTTGAAATTAACTTTTGTTTCTTTCTTAATAATTATATTCATTATGAAAAAGAGTGCATGAACGGTCTATAACATGAATTCATTCAATTTAATAAACAATGGAGTGCTTGATTTTGAATTGTATTTCCTATTGATATTAATTGTTGAATTCAAAAATAGAGAGGTCCTCCCATCTTTTCTGGTTAGCAAGCCTCCTCTTTTGATTCCAAACACACTTTCTGATACATTGATAATGGAATATAACACATGCGGCTAAGCAACCTAGTATGTTAATTGAATGAAACAAGTATAAAGACCTTTAAAACTCTAAATCTATTTCAATCCATCAGCCAAAGGAGTCATTCATCATGGTTTGCATTTCGTACAAATGTTAACTGGTTGAATTCCTAAATAATGAGACTTTCTAATCACCATACGTTAATTAGGCTACTCTTGTTGTTGTCGGAACTATTTTTCATGCAATAACCTTGCAATTAACTTTTATTTCTTCCTTAATAATTCTATTCATTATGGAAAAGAGTCCCTGAATAGTCTGTAACATGAATTCATTCAATTTAAGATACAATGGAGTCCTTGAATTTGAATAGTATTTCCTATTGATATTAATTGCATTTCGTACAAATGTTAACTGGTTTCATTCCTAAATAATGAGACTATCTAATCACCACACGTTAATTAGGTTGCTCTTGTTGTTGCCAGGACTATTTTTCATGCAACAACCTTGAAATTAACTTTTGTTTCTTTCTTAATAATTATATTCATTATGAAAAAGAGTCTATGAACGGTCTGTAACATGAATTCATTCAATTTAATAAACAATGGAGTCCTCGATTTTGAATTGTATTTCCTATTGATATTAATTGTTGAATTTAAAAATAGAGAGGTCTTCCTATCTTTTTCTGGGTAGCAAGCCTCCTCTTTTGATTGCAAACACACTTTTTGATACGTTGATCATAGAATATATCACATGCGGCTAAAGGACCTAGTATATTAATTGAATGAAACAAGTTTAAAACACCTTTAAAAAACTATAAATCTATTTAAATCCATCAGCCAAAGGAGTCATTCATCATCGTTTGCATTTCATACAAAAGTCAACTGGTTTGTTTAATTCCTAAATAATGAGACTTTCTAATCACCACATGTTAATTAGGCTGCTCTTGTTGTTGTCGGCACTATTTTTTTCATGCAATAACCTTGAAATTAACTTTTGTTTCTTTCTTAATAATTATATTCATTATGTAAAAGAGTCCATGAACGGTCTGTAACGTGAATTCATTCAATTTTAATAAACAATGGAGTGCTTGATTTTGAATTGTATTTCCTATTGATATTAATTGTTAAATTCAAAAATAGAAAGGTTCCTCTGATCATTTCTGGTTAGCAAGCCTCCTCTTTTCATTCAAAACACACACTTTTTGATACATTGATCGTAGAATATAACACATGCGGTTAAGCAAACTGGTATGTTAATTGAATGAAACAAGTATCAAGACCTTTAAAACTCTAAATCTATTTCAATCCATCAGCCAAAGGAGTCATTCATCATGGTTTGCATTTCATACAAAAGTCAACTGGTTTAATTCCTAAATAATGAGACTTTCTAATCACCACATGTTAATTAGGCTGCTCTTGTTGTTGTCGGCACTATTTTTCATGCAATAACCTTGAAATTAACTTTTGTTTCTTTCTTAATAATTATATATATTCATTATGTAAAAGAGTCCATGAACGGTCTGTAACTTGAATTCATTCAATTTAATAAACAATGGAGTCCTTGATTTTTAATTGTATTTCCTATTGATATTAATTGTTGAATTCAAAAATAGAGAGGTCCTCCCATCTTTTCTGGTTAGCAAGCCTCCTCTTTTGATTCCAAACACACACTTTTCTGATACATTGATCATGGGGAATATATCACATGCGGCTAAGAAACCTAGTATGTTAATTGAATGAAACAAGTATAAAGACCTTTAAAACTCTAAATCTATTTCAATCCATCAGCCAAAGGAGTCATTCATCATGGTTTGCATTTCGTACAAATGTTAACTAGTTTCATTCCCAAATAATGAGACTATCTAATCACCACACGTTAATTAGGTTGCTCTTGTTGTTGTTGCCAGGACTATTTTTGATGCAATAACCTTGAAATTAACTTTTGTTTCTTTCTTAATAATTATATTCATTATAAAAAAGAGTCCATGAACGGTCTGTAACGTGAATTCATTCAATTTAATAAACAATGGAGTGCTTGATTTTGAATTGTATTTCCTATTGATATTAATTGTTGAATTCAAAAATAGAAAGTTCCTCTGATCATTTCTGGTTAGCAAGCCTCCTCTTTTCATTCAAAACACACTTTTTGATACATTGATCTTAGAATATAACACATGCGGTTAAGCAACCTGGTATGTTAATTGAATGAAACAAGTATCAAGACCTTTAAAACTCTAAATCTATTTCAATCCATCAGCCAAAGGAGTCATTCATCATCGTTTGCATTTCATACAAATGTTAACTGGTTTCATTACCAAATAATGAGACTTTCCAATCACCACACGCTAATTAGGTTACTCTTGTTCTAGCCCGGACTATTTTTTATGCAATAACCTTGAAATTAACTTTTGTTTCTTTCTTAATAATTATATTCATTATGAAAAAGAGTCCATGAACGGTCTGTAACATGAATTCATTCAATTTAATAAACAATGGAGTCCTTGATTTTTAATTGTATTTCCTATTGATATTAATTGTTGAATTCAAAAATAGAGAGGTCCTCCCATCTTTTCTGGTTAGCAAGCCTCCTCTTTTGATTCCAAACACACTTTCTGATACATTGATAATGGAATATATCACATGCGGTTAAGAAACCTAGTATGTTAATTGAATGAAAACAAGTATAAAGACCTTTAAAAAACTCTAAATTTATTTCAATCCATCAGCCAAAGGAGTCATTCATCATGGTTTTTGCATTTGGTACAAATGTTAACTAGTTTCATTCCCAAATAATGAGACTATCTAATCACCACACGTTAATTAGGTTGCTCTTGTTGTTGCTAGGACAATTTTTGATGCAATAACCTTGAAATTAACTTTTGTTTCTTTCTTAATAATTATATTCATTAGGAAAAAGAGTCCATGAACGTTCTGTAAAATGAATTCAATCAATTTAATAAACAATGGAGACCTTCAATTTGAATTCTATTTCCTATTGATATTAATTGTTGAAATTAAAAAATAGATAGTCCCTCCCATCATTTCTGGTTAGCGAGCCTCCTCTTTTGATTTGAAACACACTTTTTGATACATTGGCCATGGAATATCACACATGCGGCTAAACAACTTAGTATATTAATTGAATGAAACAAGTATAAATACCATTAAAAACTCTAAATCTATTTAAATCCATCAGCTAAAGGAGTGATTCATCATGGTTTGAATTTCGTACAAAAGTCAACTGGTTTACTTCCTAAATAATGAGACAGTCTAATCACCACCACACGTTAATTAGACTGCTCTTGTTGATGTCGGGACTATTTTTCATGCAATAACCTTGAAATTAACTTTTGCTTCTTTCTTAATAACTATATATTCATTATGTAAAAGAGTCCATGAACGGTCTGTAACATGAATTCATTCAATTTAATAAACAATGGAGTCCTCGATTTTGAAATGTATTTCCTATTGATATTAATTGTTGAATTCAAAAATAGAGTGGTCCTCCCATGTTTTCTGGTTAGCAAGCCTCCTCTTTTGATTGCAAACACACTTTTTGATACATTGATAATAGAATATAACACATGCGGCTAAAGGACCTAGTATATTAATTGAATGAAACAAGTATAAACACCATTAAAACTCCAAATCTATTTCAATCAATCAGCCAAAGGAGTCATTCATCATCGTTTGCATTTCGTACAAAAGTCAACCGGTTTAATTCCTAAATAATGAGACTTTCTAATCACCACACGTTAATTAGGCTACTCTTGCTGTTGTCAGGACTATTTTTGATGCAATAACCTTGAAATTAACTTTTGTTTCTTTCTTAATAATTATATTCATTATGAAAAAGAGTCCATGAACGGTCTGTAACATGAATTCATTCAATTTAATAAACAATGGAGTCCTTGATTTTTAATTGTATTTCCTATTGATATTAATTGTTGAATTCAAAAATAGAGAGGTCCTCCCATCTTTTCTTTTCTGGTTAGCAAGCCTCCTCTTTTGATTCCAAACACACTTTCTGATACATTGATCATGGAATATATCACATGCGGCTAAGAAACCTAGTATGTTAATTGAATGAAACAAGTATAAAGACCTTTAAAACTCTAAATCTATTTCAATCCATCAGCCAAAGGAGTCATTCATCATGGTTTGCATTTCGTACAAATGTTAACTAGTTTAATTACCAAATAATGAGACTATCTAATCACCACACGTTAATTAGGTTGCTCTTGTTGTTGCCAGGACTATTTTTTATGCAATAACCTTTAAATTAACTTTTGTTTCTTTCTTAATAATTATATTCATTATGAAAAAGTGTCGATGAACGGTCTGTAATGTGAATTCATTCAATTTAATAAACAATGTAGTGCTTGATTTTGAATTGTATTTCCTATTGATATTAATTGTTGAATTCAAAAATAGAGAGGTCCTCCCATCTTTTCTGGTTAGCAAGCCTCCTCTTTTGATTGCAAACACACTTTCTGATACATTGATCATAGAATATAACACATGCAGCTAAGCAACCTAGTATGTTAATTGAATGAAACAAGTATAAAGACCTTTAAAACTCTAAATCTAATTCAATCCATCAACCAAAGGAGTCATTCATCATGGTTTGTATTTCGTACAAATGTTAACTGGTTGAATTCCTAAATAATGAGACTTTCTAATCACCACACGTTAATTAGGCTGCTCTTGTTGTTGTCGGGACTATTTTTCATGCAATAACCTTGCAATTAACTTTTATTTCTTCCTTAATAATTATATTCATTATGTAAAAGAGTCCCTGAATAGTCTGTAACATGAATTCATTCAATTTAAGATACAATGGAGTCCTTGAATTTGAATTGTATTTCCTATTGATATTAATTGCATTTCGTACAAATGTTAACTGGTTTCATTCCCAAATAATGAGACTATCTAATCACCACACGTTAATTAGGTTGCTCTTGTTGTTGCCAGGACTAGTTTTCATGCAACAACCTTGAAATTAACTTTTGTTTCTTTCTTAATAATTATATTCATTATGAAAAAGAGTCTATGAACGGTCTGTAACATGAATTCATTCAATTTAATAAACAATGGAGTCCTCGATTTTGAATTGTATTTCCTATCGATATTATTTGTTGAATTTAAAAATAGAGACGTCCTCCCATCTTTTCTGGGTAGCAAGCCTCCTCTTTTGATTGCAAACACACTTTTTGATACGTTGATCATAGAATATATCACATGCGGCTAAAGGACCTAGTATATTAATTGAATGAAACAAGTATAAACACCTTTAAAACTCTAAATCTATTTAAATCCATCAGCCAAAGGAGTCATTCATCATCGTTTGCATTTCATACAAAAGTCAACTGGTATAATTCCTAAATAATGGGACTTTCTAATCACCACATGTTAATTAGGCTGCTCTTATTGTTGTCGGCACTATTTTTCATGCAATAACCTTGAAATTAACTTTTGTTTCTTTTTCTTAATAATTATATTCATTATGTAAAAGAGTCCATGAACGGTCTGTAACTTGAATTCATTCAATTTAATAAACAATGGAGTCCTTGATTTTGAATTGTATTTCCTATTGATATTAATTGTTGAATTCAAAAATAGAGAGGTCCTCCCATCTTTTCTGGTTAGCAAGCCTCCTCTTTTGATTCCAAACACACTTTCTGATACATTGATCATGGAATATATCACATGCGGTTAAGAAACCTAGTATGTTAATTGAATGAAACAAGTATAAAGACCTTTAAAACTCTAAATCTATTTCAATCCATCAGCCAAAGGAGTCATTCATCATGGTTTGCATTTGGTACAAATGTTAACTAGTTTCATTCCCAAATAATGAGACTATCTAATCACCACACGTTAATTAGGTTGCTCTTGTTGTTGCCAGGACAATTTTTGATGCAATAACCTTGAAATTAACTTTTGTTTCTTTCTTAATAATTATATTCATTATGAAAAAGAATCCATGAACGGTCTGTAACATGAATTCATTCAATTTAATAAACAATGGAGTCCTTGATTTTTAATTGTATTTCCTATTGATATTAATTGTTGAATTCAAAAATAGAGAGGTCCTCCCATCTTTTCTGGTTAGCAAGCCTCCACTTTTGATTCCAAACACACTTTCTGATACATTGATCATGGAATATAACACATGCAGCTAAGCAACCTAGTATGTTAATTGAATGAAACAAGTATAAAGACCTTTAAAACTCTAAATCTATTTCAATCCATCAGCCAAAGGAGTCATTCATCATGGTTTGCATTTCGTACAAATGGTAACTAGTTGAATTCCTAAATAATGAGACTTTCTAATCACCACACGTTAATTAGGCTGCTCTTGTTGTTGTCGGGACTATTTTTCATGCAATAACCTTGCAATTAACTTTTATTTCTTCCTTAATAATTATATTCATTATGTAAAAGAGTCCCTGAATAGTCTGTAGCATGAATTCATTCAATTTAAGATACAATGGAGTCCTTGAATTTGAATTGTATTTCCTATTGATATTAATTGTATTTCGTACAAATGTTAACTGGTTTCATTCCCAAATAATGAGACTATCTAATCACCACACGTTAATTAGGTTGCTCTTGTTGTTGCTAGTACTATTTTTCATGCAACAACTTTGAAATTAACTTTTGTTTATTTCTTAATAATTAACTTGAATTCATTCAATTTAATAAACAATGGAGTCCTTGATTTTTAATTGTATTTCCTATTGATATTAATTGTTGAATTCAAAAATAGAGAGGTCCTCCCATCTTTTCTGGTTAGCAAGCCTCCTCTTTTGATTCCAAACACTCTTTCTGATACATTCATCATGGAATATATCACATGCGGTTAAGAAACCTAGTATGTTAATTGAATGAAACAAGTATAAAGACCTTTAAAACTCTAAATTTATTTCAATCCATCAGCCAAAGGAGTCATTCATCATGGTTTGCATTTGGTACAAATGTTAACTAGTTTCATTCCCAAATAATGAGACTATCTAATCACCACACGTTAATTAGGTTGCTCTTGTTGTTGCTAGGACAATTTTTGATGCAATAACCTTGAAATTAACTTTTGTTTCTTTCTTAATAATTATATTCATTAGGAAAAAGAGTCCATGAACGTTCTGTAAAATGAATTCAATCAATTTAATAAACAATGGAGACCTTCAATTTGAATTCTATTTCCTATTGATATTAATTGTTGAAATTAAAAATAGATAGTCCCTCCCATCATTTCTGGTTAGCGAGCCTCCTCTTTTGATTTGAAAACACACTTTTTGATACATTGGCCATGGAATATCACACATGCGGCTAAAACAACTTAGCATATTAATTGAATGAAACAAGTATAAATACCATTAAAACTCTAAATCTATTTAAATCCATCAGCTAAAGGAGTGATTCATCATGGTTTGAATTTCGTACAAAAGTCAACTGGTTTACTTCCTAAATAATGAGACAGTCTAATCACCACACGTTAATTAGACTGCTCTTGTTGATGTCGGGACTATTTTTCATGCAATAACCTTGAAATTAACTTTTGCTTCTTTCTTAATAACTATATTCATTATGTAAAAGAGTCCATGAACGGTCTGTAACATGAATTCATTCAATTTAATAAACAATGGAGTCCTCGATTTTGAAATGTATTTCCTATTGATATTAATTGTTGAATTCAAAAATAGAGTGGTCCTCCCATGTTTTCTGGTTAGCAAGCCTCCTCTTTTGATTGCAAACACACTTTTTGATACATTGATAATAGAATATAACACATGCGGCTAAAGGACCTAGTATATTAATTGAATGAAACAAGTATAAACACCTTTAAAACTCCAAATCTATTTCAATCAATCAGCTAATGGAGTCATTCATCATCGTTTGCATTTCGTACAAAAGTCAACCGGTTTAATTCCTAAATATTGATACTTTCTAATCACCACACGTTAATTATGCTGCTCTTGCTGTTGTCAGGACTATTTTTGATGCAATAACCTTGAAATTAACTTTTGTTTCTTTCTTAATAATTATATTCATTATGAAAAAGAGTCCATGAACGGTCTGTAACATGAATTCATTCAATTTAATAAACAATGGAGTCCTTGATTTTTAATTGTATTTCCTATTGATATTAATTGTTGAATTCAAAAATAGAGAGGTCCTCCCATCTTTTCTGGTTAGCAAGCCTCCTCTTTTGATTCCAAACACACTTTCTGATACATTGATCATGGAATATATCACATGCGGCTAAGAAACCTAGTATGTTAATTGAATGAAACAAGTTTAAAAACACTTTAAAAACTCTAATTCTATTTAAATCCATCAGCCAAAGGAGTCATTCATCATGGTTTGCATTTCGTACAAATGTTAACTAGTTTCATTCCCAAATAATGAGACTATCTAATCACCACACGTTAATTAGGTTGCTCTTGTTGTTGCCAGGACTATTTTTGATGCAATAACCTTGAAATTAACTTTTGTTTCTTTCTTAATAATTATATTCATTATGAAAAAGTGTCCATGAACGGTCTGTAACGTGAATTCATTCAATTTAATAAACAATGGAGTGCTTGATTTTGAATTGTATTTCCTATTGATATTAATTGTTGAATTCAAAAATAGAGAGGTCCTCCCATCTTTTCTGGTTAGCAAGCCACCTCTTTTGATTCCAAACACACTTTCTGATACATTGATAATGGAATATAACACATGCGGCTAAGCAACCTAGTATGTTAATTGAATGAAACAAGTATAAAGACCTTTAAAACTCTAAATCTATTTCAATCCATCAGCCAAAGGAGTCATTCATCATGGTTTGCATTTCGTACAAACGTTAACTGGTTGAATTCCTAAATAATGAGACTATCTAATCACCACACGTTAATTAGGTTGCTCTTGTTGTTGCCAGAACTATTTTTCATGCAACAACCTTGAAATTAACTTTTGTTTCTTTCTTAATAATTATATTCATTATGAAAAAGAGTCTATGAACGGTCTGTAACATGAATTCATTCAATTTAATAAACAATGGAGTCCTCGATTTTGAATTGTATTTCCTATTGATATTAATTGTTGAATTTAAAAATAGAGAGGTCTTCCTATCTTTTCTGGGTAGCAAGCCTCCCCTTTTGATTGCAAACACACTTTTTGTTACGTTGATCATAGAATATATCACATGCGGCTAAAGGACCTAGTATATTAATTGAATGAAACAAGTTTAAACACCTTTAAAATTATAAATCTATTTAAATCCATCAGCCAAAGGAGTCATTCATCATCGTTTGCATTTCATACAAAAGTCAACTGGTTTAATTCCTAAATAATGAGACTTTCTAATCACCACATGTTAATTAGGCTGCTCTTGTTGTTGTCGGCACTATTTTTCATGCAATAACCTTGAAATTAACTTTTGTTTCTTTCTTAATAATTATATTCATTATGTAAAAGAGTCCATGAATGGTCTGTAACGTGAATTCATTCAATTTAATAAACAATGGAGTGCTTGATTTTGAATTGTATTTCCTATTGATATTAATTGTTAAATTCAAAAATAGAAAGTTCCTCTGATCATTTCTGGTTAGCAAGCCTCCGCTTTTCATTCAAAACACACTTTTTGATACATTGATCGTAGAATATAACACATGCGGTTATGCAAACTGGTATGTTAATTGAATGAAACAAGTATAAACACCTTTAAAACTCTAAATCTATTTCAATCCATCAGCCAAAGGAGTCATTCATCATGGTTTGCATTTCATACAAAAGTCAACTGGTTTAATTCCTAAATAATGAGACTTTCTAATCACCACACGTTAATTAGGTTGCTCTTGTTGTTGCCAAGACTATTTTTCATGCAACAACCTTGAAATTAACTTTTGTTTCTTTCTTAATAATTATATTCATTATGAAAAAGAGTCTATGAACGGTCTGTAACATGAATTCATTCAATTTAATAAACAATGGAGTCCTCGATTTTGAATTGTATTTCCTATTGATATTAATTGTTGAATTTAAAAATAAAGAGGTCTTCCTATCTTTTCTGGGTAGCAAGCCTCCTCTTTTGATTGCAAACACACTTTTTGATACGTTGATCATAGAATATATCACATGCGGCTAAAGGACCTAGTATATTAATTGAATGAAACAAGTTTAAACACCTTTAAAACTATAAATCTATTTAAATCCATCAGCCAAAGGAGTCATTCATCATCGTTTGCATTTCATACAAAAGTCAACTGGTTTAATTCCTAAATAATGAGACTTTCTAATCACCACATGTTAATTAGGCTGCTCTTGTTGTTGTCGGCACTATTTTTCATGCAATAACCTTGAAATTAACTTTTGTTTCTTTCTTAATAATTATATTCATTATGAAAAAGAGTCCATGAACGGTCTGTAACGTGAATTCATTCAATTTAATAAACAATGGAGTGCTTGATTTTGAATTGTATTTCCTATTGATATTAATTGTTGAATTCAAAAATAGAAAGTTCCTCTGATCATTTCTGGTTAGCAAGCCTCCTCTTTTCATTCAAAACACACTTTTTGATACATTGATCGTAGAATATAACACATGCGGTTAAGCAAACTGGTATGTTAATTGAATGAAACAAGTATCAAGACCTTTAAAACTCTAAATCTATTTCAATCCATCAGCCAAAGGAGTCATTCATCATGGTTTGCATTTCATACAAAAGTCAACTGGTTTAATTCCTAAATAATGAGACTTTCTAATCACCACATGTTAATTAGGCTGCTCTTGTTGTTGTCGGCACTATTTTTCATGCAATAACCTTGAAATTAACTTTTGTTTCTTTCTTAATAATTATATTCATTATGTAAAAGAGTCCATGAACGGTCTGTAACTTGAATTCATTCAATTTAATAAACAATGGAGTCCTTGATTTTTAATTGTATTTCCTATTGATATTAATTGTTGAATTCAAAAATAGAGAGGTCCTCCTATCTTTTCTGGTTAGCAAGCCTCCTCTTTTGATTCCAAACACACTTTCTGGTACATTGATCATGGAATATATCACATGCGGCTAAGAAACCTAGTATGTTAATTGAATGAAACAAGTATAAAGACCTTTAAAACTCTAAATCTATTTCAATCCATCAGCCAAAGGAGTCATTCATCATGGTTTGCATTTCGTACAAATGTTAACTAGTTTCATTCCCAAATAATGAGACTATCTAATCACCACACGTTAATTAGGTTGCTCTTGTTGTTGCCAGGACTATTTTTGATGCAATAACCTTGAAATTAACTTTTGTTTCTTTCTTAATAATTATATTCATTATGAAAAAGAGTCCATGAACAGTCTGTAACGTGAATTCATTCAATTTAATAAACAATGGAGTGCTTGATTTTGAATTGTATTTCCTATTGATATTAATTGTTGAATTCAAAAATAGAAAGTTCCTCTGATCATTTTTGGTTAGCAAGCCTCCTCTTTTCTTTCAAAACACACTTTTTGATACATTGATCTTAGAATATAACACATGCGGTTAAGCAACCTGGTATGTTAATTGAATGAAACAAGTATCAAGACCTTTAAAACTCTAAATCTATTTCAATCCATCAGCCAAAGGAGTCATTCATCATCGTTTGCATTTCATACAAATGTTAACTGGTTTCATTACCAAATAATTAGACTTTCCAATCACCACACGCTAATTAGGTTACTCTTGTTCTAGCCCGGACTATTTTTTATGCAATAACCTTAAAATTAACTTTTGTTTCTTTCTTAATAATTATATTCATTAGGAAAAAGAGTCCATGAACGATCTGTAAAATGAATTCAATCAATTTAATAAACAATGGAGACCTTCAATTTGAATTCTATTTCCTATTGATATTAATTGTTGAAATTTAAAATAGATAGTCCCTCCCATCATTTCTGGTTAGCGAGCCTCCTCTTTTGATTTGAAACACGCTTTTTGATACATTGGCCATGGAATATCACACATGCGGCTAAACAACTTAGTATATTAATTGAATGAAACAAGTATAAATACCATTAAAACTCTAAATCTATTTAAATCCATCAGCTAAAGGAGTGATTCATCATGATTTGAATTTCGTACAAAAGTCAACTGGTTTACTTCCTAAATAATGAGACATTCTAATCACCACACGTTAATTAGACTGCTCTTGTTGATGTCGGGACTATTTTTCATGCAATAACCTTGAAGTTAACTTTTGCTTCTTTCTTAATAACTATATTTATTATGTAAAAGAGTCAATGAACGGTCTGTAACATGAATTCATTCAATTTAATAAACAATGGAGTCCTCGATTTTGAAATGTATTTCCTATTAATATTAATTGTTGAATTCAAAAATAGAGAGGTCCCCCCATGTTTTCTGGTTAGCAAGCCTCCTCTTTTAATTGCAAACACACTTTTTGATACATTGATAATAGAATATAACACATGCGACTAAAGAACCTAGTATATTAATTGAATGAAAAAAGTATAAACACCATTAAAACTCCAAATCTATTTCAATCAATCAGCCAAAGGAGTCATTCATCATCGTTTGCATTTCGTACAAAAGTCAACCGGTTTATTTCCTAAATAATGAGACTTTGTAATCACCACACACGTTAATTAGGCTACTCTTGCTGTTGTCAGGACTATTTTTGATGCAATAACCTTGAAATTAACTTTTGTTTCTTTCTTAATAATTATATTCATTATGAAAAAGAGTCCATGAACGGTCTGTAACATGAATTCATTCAATTTAATAAACAATGGAGTCCTTGATTTTTAATTGTATTTCCTATTGATATTAATTGTTGAATTCAAAAATAGAGAGGTCCTCCCATCTTTTCTGGTTAGCAAGCCTCCTCTTTTGATTCCAAACACACTTTCTGATACATTGATCATGGAATATATCACATGCGGCTAAGAAACCTAGTATGTTAATTGAATGAAACAAGTATAAAGACCTTTAAAAACTCTAATTCTATTTCAATCCATCAGCCAAAGGAGTCATTCATCATGGTTTGCATTTCGTACAAATGTTAACTAGTTTAATTACCAAATAATGAGACTATCTAATCACCACACGTTAATTAGGTTGCTCTTGTTGTTGCCAGGACTATTTTTTATGCAATAACCTTTAAATTAACTTTTGTTTCTTTCTTAATAATTATATTCATTATGAAAAAGTGTCGATGAACGGTCTGTAACGTGAATTCATTCAATTTTTAATAAACAAATGGAGTGCTTGATTTTGAATTGTATTTCCTATTGATATTAATTGCATTTCGTACAAATGTTAACTGGTTTCATTCCCAAATAATGAGACTATCTAATCACCACACGTTAATTAGGTTGCTCTTGTTGTTGCCAGTACTATTTTTCATGCAACAACCTTGAAATTAACTTTTGCTTCTTTCTTAATAATTATATTCATTATGAAAAAGAGTCCATGAAAGGTCTGTAACATGAATTCATTCAATTTAATAAACAATGGAGTCCTCGATTTTGAATTGTATTTCCTATTGATATTAATTGTTGAATTTAAAAATAGAGAGGTCCTCCTATCTTTTCTGGGTAGCAAGCCTCCTCTTTTGATTGCAAACACACTTTTTGATACATTGATCATAGAATATATCACATGCGGCTAAAGGACCTAGTATATTAATTGAATGAAACAAGTTTAAACACCTTTAAAACTCTAAATCTATTTAAATCCATCAGCCAAAGGAGTCATTCATCATCGTTTGCATTTCATACAAAAGTCAACTGGTTTAATTCCTAAATAATGAGACTTTCTAATCACCACATGTTAATTAGGCTACTCTTGTTGTTGTCGGCACTATTTTTCATGCAATAACCTTGAAATTAACTTTTGTTTCTTTCTTAATAATTATATTCATTATGTAAAAGAGTCCATGAACGGTCTGTAACTTGAATTCATTCAATTTAATAAACAATGGAGTCCTTGATTTTTAATTGTATTTCCTATTGATATTAATTGTTGAATTCAAAAATAGAGAGGTCCTCCCATCTTTTCTGGTTAGCAAGCCTCCTCTTTTGATTCCAAACACACTTTCTGATACATTGATCATGGAATATATCACATGCGGTTAAGAAACCAAGTATGTTAATTGAATGAAACAAGTATAAAGACCTTTAAAACTCTAAATCTATTTCAATCCATCAGCCAAAGGAGTCATTCATCATGGTTTGCATTTGGTACAAATGTTAACTAGTTTCATTCCCAAATAATGAGACTATCTAATCACCACACGTTAATTAGGTTGCTCTTGTTGTTGCCAGGACAATTTTTGATGCAATAACCTTGAAATTAACTTTTGTTTCTTTCTTAATAATTATATTCATTAGGAAAAAGAGTCCATGAACGATCTGTAAAATGAATTCAATCAATTTAATAAACAATGAAGACCTTCAATTTGAATTCTATTTCCTATTGATATTAATTGTTGAAATTAAAAAAATAGATAGTCCCTCCCATCATTTCTGGTTAGCGAGCCTCCTCTTTTGATTTGAAACACACTTTTTGATACATTGGCCATGGAATATCACACATGCGGCTAAACAAGTTAGTATATTAATTGAATGAAACAAGTATAAATACCATTAAAACTCTAAATCTATTTAAATCCATCAGCTAAAGGAGTGATTCATCATGGTTTGAATTTCGTACAAAAGTCAACTGGTTTACTTCCTAAATAATGAGACATTCTAATCACCACACGTTAATTAGACTGCTCTTGTTGATGTCGGGACTATTTTTCATGCAATAACCTTGAAATTAACTTTTGCTTCTTTCTTAATAACTATATTCATTATGTAAAAGAGTCCATGAACGGTCTGTAACATGAATTCATTCAATTTAATAAACAATGGAGTCCTCGATTTTGAAATGTATTTCCTATTGATATTAATTGTTGAATTTAAAAATAGAGAGGTCCTATCATCTTTTCTGGGTAGCAAGCCTCCTCTTTTTATTGCAAACACACTTTTTGATACGTTGATCATAGAATATATCACATGCGACTAAAGGACCTAGTATATTTATTGAATGAAACAAGTATAAACACCTTTAAAACTCTAAATCTATTTAAATCCATCAGCCAAAGGAGTCATTCATCATCGTTTGCATTTCATACAAAAGTCAACTGGTTTAAATCCTAAATAATGGGACTTTCTAATCACCACATGTTAATTAGGCTGCTCTTGTTGTTGTCGGCACTATTTTTCATGCAATAACCTTGAAAGTAACTTTTGTTTCTTTCTTAATAATTATATTCATTATTTAAAAAAGAGTCCATGAACGGTCTGTAACTTGAATTCATTCAATTTAATAAACAATGGAGTCCTTGATTTTAAATTGTATTTCCTACTGATATTATTTGTTGAATTCAAAAATAGAGAGTTCCTCCCATTATTTCTTGTTAGCAAGCCTCCTCTTTTGATTCCAAACACACTTTTTGATACATTGATCATAGAATATAACACATGCGGCTAAAGGACCTAGTATATTAATTGAATGAAACAAGTATAAACACCTTTAAAACTCTAAACCTATTTAAATCCAATAGCCAAAGGAGTCATTCATCATCATTTGCATGTCGTAGAAAAGTCAACCGGTGTAATTCCTAAATAATGAGACTTTCTAATCACCACAAGTTAATTAGGCTGCTCTTGCTATTGTCGGTACTATTTTTGATGCAATAACCTTGAAATTAACTTTTGTTTCTTTCTTAATAATTATATTCATTATGAAAAAGAGTCCATGAACTGTCTGTAACATGAATTCATTCAATTTAATAAACAATGGAGTCCTTGATTTTTAATTGTATTTCCTATTGATATTAATTGTTGAATTCAAAAATAGAGAGGTCCTCCCATCTTTTCTGGTTAGCAAGCCTCCTCTTTTGATTCCAAACACACTTTCTGATACATTGATCATGGAATATAACACATGCGGCTAAGCAACCTAGTATGTTAATTGAATGAAACAAGTATAAAGACCTTTAAAACTCTAAATGTATTTCAATCCATCAGCCAAAGGAGTCATTCATCATGGTTTGCATTTTCGTACAAATGTTAACTGGTTGAATTCCTAAATAATGAGACTTTCTAATCACCACACGTTAATTAGGCTGCTCTTGCTGTTGTCGGACTATTTTTCATGCAATAACCTTGCAATTAACTTTTATTTCTTCCTTAATAATTATATTCATTATGTAAAAGAGTCCCTGAATAGTCTGTAACATGAATTCATTCAATTTAAGATACAATGGAGTCCTTGAATTTGAATTGTATTTCCTATTGATATTTAATTGCATTTCGTACAAATGTTAACTGGTTTTCCCATTCCCAAAGAATGAGACTATCTAATCACCACACGTTAATTAGGTTGCTCTTGTTGCTGCCAGGACTATTTTTCATGCAACAAACCTTGAAATTAAACTTTGTTTCTTTCTTAATAATTATATTTATTATGAAAAAAGAGTCCATGAAAGGTCTGTAACATGAATTCATTCAATTTAATAAACAATGGAGTCCTCGATTTTGAATTGTATTTCCTATTGATATTAATTGTTGAATTTAAAAATAGAGAGAGGTCCTCCTATCTTTTCTGGGTAGCAAGCCTCCTCTTTTGATTGCAAACACACTTTTTGATATGTTGACCATAGAATATATCACATGCGGCTAAAGGACCTAGTATATTAATTGAATGAAACAAGTTTAAACACCTTTAAAACTCTAAATCTATTTAAATCGATCAGCCAAAGGAGTCATTCATCATCGTTTGCATTTCATACAAAAGTCAACTGGTTTAATTCCTAAATAATGAGACTTTCTAATCACCACATGTTAATTAGGCTACTCTTGTTGTTGTCGGCACTATTTTTTCATGCAATAACCTTGAAATTAACTTTTGTTTCTTTCTTAATAATTATATTCATTATGTAAAAGAGTCCATGAACGGTCTGTAACTGAAATTCATTCAATTTAATAAACAATGGAGTCCTTGATTTTTAATTGTATTTCCTATTGATATTAATTGTTGAATTCAAAAATAGAGAGGTCCTCCCATCTTTTCTGGTTAGCAAGCCTCCTCTTTTGATTCCAAACACACTTTCTGATATATTGATCATGGAATATATCACATGCGGCTAAGAAACCTAGTATGTTAATTGAATGAAACAAGTATAAAGACCTTTAAAACACTAAATCTATTTCAATCCATCAGCCAAAGGAGTCATTCATCATGGTTTGCATTTCGTACAAATGTTAACTAGTTTCATTCCCAAAATAATGAGACTATCTAATCACCACACGTTAATTAGGTTGCTCTTGTTGTTGCCAGGACTATTTTTCATGCAACAACCTTGAAATTAACTTTTGTTTCTTTCTTAATAATTATATTCATTATGAAAAAGAGTCCATGAACGGTCTGTAACACGAATTCATTCAATTTAATAAATAATGGAGTGCTTGATTTTGAATTGTATTTCCTATTGATATTAATTGTTGAATTCAAAAATAGAGAGGTCCTCCCATCCTTTCTGGTTAGCAAGCCTCCTCTTTTGATTGCAAACACACTTTTTGATACATTGATCATAGAATATAACACATGCGGCTAAAGGACCTAGTATATTAATTGAATGAAAAATGTATAAAACACCTTTAAAACTCTGAATCTATTTAAATCCATCAGCAAAGGAGTCATTTCATCATCGTTTGCATTTCGTACAAAAGTCAACTGGTTTAATTCCTAAATAATGAGACTTTCTAATCACCACAAGTTAATTAGGCTACTCTTGTTGTTTTCGGGACTATTTTTCATGCAATAACCTTGAAATTAACATTTGTTTCTTTCTTAATAATTATATTCATTATGAAAAAGTGTCCATGAACGGTCTGTAACATGAATTCATCCAATTTAATAAACAATGGAGTCCTTCATTTTGAATTGTATTTCCTATTAATATTAATTGTTAAATTCAAAAATAGAGAGAGGTCCTCCCATCTTTTTTCTTGTTAGCAAGCCTCCTCTTTTGATTCCAAACACACTTTCTGATACATTGATCATGGAATATAACACATGCGGCTAAGCAACCCAGTATGTTAATTGAATGAAACAAGTATAAAGACCTTTAAAACTCTAAATCTATTTCAATCCATTAGCCAAAGGAGTCATTCATCATGGTTTGCATTTCGTACAAATGTTAACTGGTTTCATTCCCAAATAATGAGACTATCTAATCACCACACGTTAATTAGGTTGCTCTTGTTGTTGCCAGAACTATTTTTCATGCAACAACCTTGAAATTAACTTTTGTTTCTTTCTTAATAATTATATTCATTATGAAAAAGTGTCCATGAATGGTCTGTAACATGAATTCATCCAATTTAATAAACAATGGAGTCCTTCATTTTGAATTGTATTTCCTATTAATATTAATTGTTAAATTCAAAAATAGAGAGGTCCTCCCATCTTTTCTGGTTAGCAAGCCACCTCTTTTGATTCCAAACACACTTTCTGATACATTGATAATGGAATATAACACATGCGGCTAAGCAACCTAGTATGTTAATTGAATGAAACAAGTATAAAGACCTTTAAAACTCTAAATCTATTTCAATCCATCAGCCAAAGGAGTCATTCATCATGGTTTGCATTTCGTACAAACGTTAACTGGTTGAATTCCTAAATAATGAGACTATCTAATCACCACACGTTAATTAGGTTGCTCTTGTTGTTGCCAGAACTATTTTGCATGCAACAACCTTGAAATTAACTTTTGTTTCTTTCTTAATAATTATATTCATTATGAAAAAGAGTCTATGAACGGTCTGTAACATGAATTCATTCAATTTAATAAACAATGGAGTCCTCGATTTTGAATTGTATTTCCTATTGATATTAATTGTTGAATTTAAAAATAGAGAGGTCTTCCTATCTTTTCTGGGTAGCAAGCCTCCCCTTTTGATTGCAAACACACTTTTTGTTACGTTGATCATAGAATATATCACATGCGGCTAAAGGACCTAGTATATTAATTGAATGAAACAAGTTTAAACACCTTTAAAATTATAAATCTATTTAAATCCATCAGCCAAAGGAGTCATTCATCATCGTTTGCATTTCATACAAAAGTCAACTGGTTTAATTCCTAAATAATGAGACTTTCTAATCACCACATGTTAATTAGGCTGCTCTTGTTGTTGTCGGCACTATTTTTCATGCAATAACCTTGAAATTAACTTTTGTTTCTTTCTTAATAATTATATTCATTATGTAAAAGAGTCCATGAACGGTCTGTAACGTGAATTCATTCAATTTAATAAACAATGGAGTGCTTGATTTTGAATTGTATTTCCTATTGATATTAATTGTTAAATTCAAAAATAGAAAGTTCCTCTGATCATTTCTGGTTAGCAAGCCTCCGCTTTTCATTCAAAACACACTTTTTGATACATTGATCGTAGAATATAACACATGCGGTTATGCAAACTGGTATGTTAATTGAATGAAACAAGTATAAACACCTTTAAAACTCTAAATCTATTTCAATCCATCAGCCAAAGGAGTCATTCATCATGGTTTGCATTTCATACAAAAGTCAACTGGTTTAATTCCTAAATAATGAGACTTTCTAATCACCACACGTTAATTAGGTTGCTCTTGTTGTTGCCAAGACTATTTTTCATGCAACAACCTTGAAATTAACTTTTGTTTCTTTCTTAATAATTATATTCATTATGAAAAAGAGTCTATGAACGGTCTGTAACATGAATTCATTCAATTTAATAAACAATGGAGTCCTCGATTTTGAATTGTATTTCCTATTGATATTAATTGTTGAATTTAAAAATAAAGAGGTCTTCCTATCTTTTCTGGGTAGCAAGCCTCCTCTTTTGATTGCAAACACACTTTTTGATACGTTGATCATAGAATATATCACATGCGGCTAAAGGACCTAGTATATTAATTGAATGAAACAAGTTTAAACACCTTTAAAACTATAAATCTATTTAAATCCATCAGCCAAAGGAGTCATTCATCATCGTTTGCATTTCATACAAAAGTCAACTGGTTTAATTCCTAAATAATGAGACTTTCTAATCACCACATGTTAATTAGGCTGCTCTTGTTGTTGTCGGCACTATTTTTCATGCAATAAACCTTGAAATTAACTTTTGTTTCTTTCTTAATAATTATATTCATTATGAAAAAGAGTCCATGAACGGTCTGTAACGTGAATTCATTCAATTTAATAAACAATGGAGTGCTTGATTTTGAATTGTATTTCCTATTGATATTAATTGTTGAATTCAAAAATAGAAAGTTCCTCTGATCATTTCTGGTTAGCAAGCCTCCTCTTTTCATTCAAAACACACTTTTTGATACATTGATCGTAGAATATAACACATGCGGTTAAGCAAACTGGTATGTTAATTGAATGAAACAAGTATCAAGACCTTTAAAACTCTAAATCTATTTCAATCCATCAGCCAAAGGAGTCATTCATCATGGTTTGCATTTCATACAAAAGTCAACTGGTTTAATTCCTAAATAATGAGACTTTCTAATCACCACATGTTAATTAGGCTGCTCTTGTTGTTGTCGGCACTATTTTTCATGCAATAACCTTGAAATTAACTTTTGTTTCTTTCTTAATAATTATATTCATTATGTAAAAAGAGTCCATGAACGGTCTGTAACTTGAATTCATTCAATTTAATAAAACAATGGAGTCCTTGATTTTTAATTGTATTTCCTATTGATATTAATTGTTGAATTCAAAAATAGAGAGAGGTCCTCCTATCTTTTCTGGTTAGCAAGCCTCCTCTTTTGATTCCAAACACACTTTCTGGTACATTGATCATGGAATATATCACATGCGGCTAAGAAACCTAGTATGTTAATTGAATGAAACAAGTATAAAGACCTTTAAAACTCTAAATCTATTTCAATCCATCAGCCAAAGGAGTCATTCATCATGGTTTGCATTTCGTACAAATGTTAACTAGTTTCATTCCCAAATAATGAGACTATCTAATCACCACACGTTAATTAGGTTGCTCTTGTTGTTGCCAGGACTATTTTTGATGCAATAACCTTGAAATTAACTTTTGTTTCTTTCTTAATAATTATATTCATTATGAAAAAGAGTCCATGAACAGTCTGTAACGTGAATTCATTCAATTTAATAAACAATGGAGTGCTTGATTTTGAATTGTATTTCCTATTGATATTAATTGTTGAATTCAAAAATAGAAAGTTCCTCTGATCATTTTTGGTTAGCAAGCCTCCTCTTTTCTTTCAAAACACACTTTTTGATACATTGATCTTAGAATATAACACATGCGGTTAAGCAACCTGGTATGTTAATTGAATGAAACAAGTATCAAGACCTTTAAAACTCTAAATCTATTTCAATCCATCAGCCAAAGGAGTCATTCATCATCGTTTGCATTTCATACAAATGTTAACTGGTTTCATTACCAAATAATTAGACTTTCCAATCACCACACGCTAATTAGGTTACTCTTGTTCTAGCCCGGACTATTTTTTATGCAATAACCTTAAAATTAACTTTTGTTTCTTTCTTAATAATTATATTCATTAGGAAAAAGAGTCCATGAACGATCTGTAAAATGAATTCAATCAATTTAATAAACAATGGAGACCTTCAATTTGAATTCTATTTCCTATTGATATTAATTGTTGAAATTTAAAATAGATAGTCCCTCCCATCATTTCTGGTTAGCGAGCCTCCTCTTTTGATTTGAAACACGCTTTTTGATACATTGGCCATGGAATATCACACATGCGGCTAAACAACTTAGTATATTAATTGAATGAAACAAGTATAAATACCATTAAAACTATAAATCTATTTAAATCCATCAGCTAAAGGAGTGATTCATCATGATTTGAATTTCGTACAAAAGTCAACTGGTTTACTTCCTAAATAATGAGACATTCTAATCACCACACGTTAATTAGACTGCTCTTGTTGATGTCGGGACTATTTTTCATGCAATAACCTTGAAGTTAACTTTTGCTTCTTTCTTAATAACTATATTTATTATGTAAAAGAGTCAATGAACGGTCTGTAACATGAATTCATTCAATTTAATAAACAATGGAGTCCTCGATTTTGAAATGTATTTCCTATTAATATTAATTGTTGAATTCAAAAATAGAGAGGTCCCCCCATGTTTTCTGGTTAGCAAGCCTCCTCTTTTAATTGCAAACACACTTTTTGATACATTGATAATAGAATATAACACATGCGACTAAAGAACCTAGTATATTAATTGAATGAAAAAAGTATAAACACCATTAAAACTCCAAATCTATTTCAATCAATCAGCCAAAGGAGTCATTCATCATCGTTTGCATTTCGTACAAAAGTCAACCGGTTTATTTCCTAAATAATGAGACTTTGTAATCACCACACGTT
The DNA here is from genome assembly GCA_037897445.1 of Ceriops zippeliana. Taxonomy (NCBI): domain Eukaryota; kingdom Viridiplantae; phylum Streptophyta; class Magnoliopsida; order Malpighiales; family Rhizophoraceae; genus Ceriops; species Ceriops zippeliana. The sequence continues at coordinate 73,863 of JBAPLH010001256.1, read as the reverse complement.
AATTAGGCTACTCTTGCTGTTGTCAGGACTATTTTTGATGCAATAACCTTGAAATTAACTTTTGTTTCTTTCTTAATAATTATATTCATTATGAAAAAGAGTCCATGAACGGTCTGTAACATGAATTCATTCAATTTAATAAACAATGGAGTCCTTGATTTTTAATTGTATTTCCTATTGATATTAATTGTTGAATTCAAAAATAGAGAGGTCCTCCCATCTTTTCTGGTTAGCAAGCCTCCTCTTTTGATTCCAAACACACTTTCTGATACATTGATCATGGAATATATCACATGCGGCTAAGAAACCTAGTATGTTAATTGAATGAAACAAGTATAAAGACCTTTAAAACTCTAATTCTATTTCAATCCATCAGCCAAAGGAGTCATTCATCATGGTTTGCATTTCGTACAAATGTTAACTAGTTTAATTACCAAATAATGAGACTATCTAATCACCACACGTTAATTAGGTTGCTCTTGTTGTTGCCAGGACTATTTTTTATGCAATAACCTTTAAATTAACTTTTGTTTCTTTCTTAATAATTATATTCATTATGAAAAAGTGTCGATGAACGGTCTGTAACGTGAATTCATTCAATTTAATAAACAATGGAGTGCTTGATTTTGAATTGTATTTCCTATTGATATTAATTGCATTTCGTACAAATGTTAACTGGTTTCATTCCCAAATAATGAGACTATCTAATCACCACACGTTAATTAGGTTGCTCTTGTTGTTGCCAGTACTATTTTTCATGCAACAACCTTGAAATTAACTTTTGCTTCTTTCTTAATAATTATATTCATTATGAAAAAGAGTCCATGAAAGGTCTGTAACATGAATTCATTCAATTTAATAAACAATGGAGTCCTCGATTTTGAATTGTATTTCCTATTGATATTAATTGTTGAATTTAAAAATAGAGAGGTCCTCCTATCTTTTCTGGGTAGCAAGCCTCCTCTTTTGATTGCAAACACACTTTTTGATACATTGATCATAGAATATATCACATGCGGCTAAAGGACCTAGTATATTAATTGAATGAAACAAGTTTAAACACCTTTAAAACTCTAAATCTATTTAAATCCATCAGCCAAAGGAGTCATTCATCATCGTTTGCATTTCATACAAAAGTCAACTGGTTTAATTCCTAAATAATGAGACTTTCTAATCACCACATGTTAATTAGGCTACTCTTGTTGTTGTCGGCACTATTTTTCATGCAATAACCTTGAAATTAACTTTTGTTTCTTTCTTAATAATTATATTCATTATGTAAAAGAGTCCATGAACGGTCTGTAACTTGAATTCATTCAATTTAATAAACAATGGAGTCCTTGATTTTTAATTGTATTTCCTATTGATATTAATTGTTGAATTCAAAAATAGAGAGGTCCTCCTCCCATCTTTTCTGGTTAGCAAGCCTCCTCTTTTGATTCCAAACACACTTTCTGATACATTGATCATGGAATATATCACATGCGGTTAAGAAACCAAGTATGTTAATTGAATGAAACAAGTATAAAGACCTTTAAAACTCTAAATCTATTTCAATCCATCAGCCAAAGGAGTCATTCATCATGGTTTGCATTTGGTACAAATGTTAACTAGTTTCATTCCCAAATAATGAGACTATCTAATCACCACACGTTAATTAGGTTGCTCTTGTTGTTGCCAGGACAATTTTTGATGCAATAACCTTGAAATTAACTTTTGTTTCTTTCTTAATAATTATATTCATTAGGAAAAAGAGTCCATGAACGATCTGTAAAATGAATTCAATCAATTTAATAAACAATGAAGACCTTCAATTTGAATTCTATTTCCTATTGATATTAATTGTTGAAATTAAAAATAGATAGTCCCTCCCATCATTTCTGGTTAGCGAGCCTCCTCTTTTGATTTGAAACACACTTTTTGATACATTGGCCATGGAATATCACACATGCGGCTAAACAAGTTAGTATATTAATTGAATGAAACAAGTATAAATACCATTAAAACTCTAAATCTATTTAAATCCATCAGCTAAAGGAGTGATTCATCATGGTTTGAATTTCGTACAAAAGTCAACTGGTTTACTTCCTAAATAATGAGACATTCTAATCACCACACGTTAATTAGACTGCTCTTGTTGATGTCGGGACTATTTTTCATGCAATAACCTTGAAATTAACTTTTGCTTCTTTCTTAATAACTATATTCATTATGTAAAAGAGTCCATGAACGGTCTGTAACATGAATTCATTCAATTTAATAAACAATGGAGTCCTCGATTTTGAAATGTATTTCCTATTGATATTAATTGTTGAATTTAAAAATAGAGAGGTCCTATCATCTTTTCTGGGTAGCAAGCCTCCTCTTTTTATTGCAAACACACTTTTTGATACGTTGATCATAGAATATATCACATGCGACTAAAGGACCTAGTATATTTATTGAATGAAACAAGTATAAACACCTTTAAAACTCTAAATCTATTTAAATCCATCAGCCAAAGGAGTCATTCATCATCGTTTGCATTTCATACAAAAGTCAACTGGTTTAAATCCTAAATAATGGGACTTTCTAATCACCACATGTTAATTAGGCTGCTCTTGTTGTTGTCGGCACTATTTTTCATGCAATAACCTTGAAAGTAACTTTTGTTTCTTTCTTAATAATTATATTCATTATTTAAAAGAGTCCATGAACGGTCTGTAACTTGAATTCATTCAATTTAATAAACAATGGAGTCCTTGATTTTAAATTGTATTTCCTACTGATATTATTTGTTGAATTCAAAAATAGAGAGTTCCTCCCATTATTTCTTGTTAGCAAGCCTCCTCTTTTGATTCCAAACACACTTTTTGATACATTGATCATAGAATATAACACATGCGGCTAAAGGACCTAGTATATTAATTGAATGAAACAAGTATAAACACCTTTAAAACTCTAAACCTATTTAAATCCAATAGCCAAAGGAGTCATTCATCATCATTTGCATGTCGTAGAAAAGTCAACCGGTGTAATTCCTAAATAATGAGACTTTCTAATCACCACAAGTTAATTAGGCTGCTCTTGCTATTGTCGGTACTATTTTTGATGCAATAACCTTGAAATTAACTTTTGTTTCTTTCTTAATAATTATATTCATTATGAAAAAGAGTCCATGAACTGTCTGTAACATGAATTCATTCAATTTAATAAACAATGGAGTCCTTGATTTTTAATTGTATTTCCTATTGATATTAATTGTTGAATTCAAAAATAGAGAGGTCCTCCCATCTTTTCTGGTTAGCAAGCCTCCTCTTTTGATTCCAAACACACTTTCTGATACATTGATCATGGAATATAACACATGCGGCTAAGCAACCTAGTATGTTAATTGAATGAAACAAGTATAAAGACCTTTAAAACTCTAAATGTATTTCAATCCATCAGCCAAAGGAGTCATTCATCATGGTTTGCATTTCGTACAAATGTTAACTGGTTGAATTCCTAAATAATGAGACTTTCTAATCACCACACGTTAATTAGGCTGCTCTTGCTGTTGTCGGACTATTTTTCATGCAATAACCTTGCAATTAACTTTTATTTCTTCCTTAATAATTATATTCATTATGTAAAAGAGTCCCTGAATAGTCTGTAACATGAATTCATTCAATTTAAGATACAATGGAGTCCTTGAATTTGAATTGTATTTCCTATTGATATTAATTGCATTTCGTACAAATGTTAACTGGTTTCATTCCCAAAGAATGAGACTATCTAATCACCACACGTTAATTAGGTTGCTCTTGTTGCTGCCAGGACTATTTTTCATGCAACAACCTTGAAATTAAACTTTGTTTCTTTCTTAATAATTATATTTATTATGAAAAAGAGTCCATGAAAGGTCTGTAACATGAATTCATTCAATTTAATAAACAATGGAGTCCTCGATTTTGAATTGTATTTCCTATTGATATTAATTGTTGAATTTAAAAATAGAGAGGTCCTCCTATCTTTTCTGGGTAGCAAGCCTCCTCTTTTGATTGCAAACACACTTTTTGATATGTTGACCATAGAATATATCACCTGCGGCTAAAGGACCTAGTATATTAATTGAATGAAACAAGTTTAAACACCTTTAAAACTCTAAATCTATTTAAATCGATTAGCCAAAGGAGTCATTCATCATCGTTTGCATTTCATACAAAAGTCAACTGGTTTAATTCCTAAATAATGAGACTTTCTAATCACCACATGTTAATTAGGCTACTCTTGTTGTTGTCGGCACTATTTTTCATGCAATAACCTTGAAATTAACTTTTGTTTCTTTCTTAATAATTATATTCATTATGTAAAAGAGTCCATGAACGGTCTGTAACTGAAATTCATTCAATTTAATAAACAATGGAGTCCTTGATTTTTAATTGTATTTCCTATTGATATTAATTGTTGAATTCAAAAATAGAGAGGTCCTCCCATCTTTTCTGGTTAGCAAGCCTCCTCTTTTGATTCCAAACACACTTTCTGATATATTGATCATGGAATATATCACATGCGGCTAAGAAACCTAGTATGTTAATTGAATGAAACAAGTATAAAGACCTTTAAAACACTAAATCTATTTCAATCCATCAGCCAAAGGAGTCATTCATCATGGTTTGCATTTCGTACAAATGTTAACTAGTTTCATTCCCAAATAATGAGACTATCTAATCACCACACGTTAATTAGGTTGCTCTTGTTGTTGCCAGGACTATTTTTCATGCAACAACCTTGAAATTAACTTTTGTTTCTTTCTTAATAATTATATTCATTATGAAAAAGAGTCCATGAACGGTCTGTAACACGAATTCATTCAATTTAATAAATAATGGAGTGCTTGATTTTGAATTGTATTTCCTATTGATATTAATTGTTGAATTCAAAAATAGAGAGGTCCTCCCATCCTTTCTGGTTAGCAAGCCTCCTCTTTTGATTGCAAACACACTTTTTGATACATTGATCATAGAATATAACACATGCGGCTAAAGGACCTAGTATATTAATTGAATGAAAAATGTATAAACACCTTTAAAACTCTGAATCTATTTAAATCCATCAGCAAAGGAGTCATTCATCATCGTTTGCATTTCGTACAAAAGTCAACTGGTTTAATTCCTAAATAATGAGACTTTCTAATCACCACAAGTTAATTAGGCTACTCTTGTTGTTTTCGGGACTATTTTTCATGCAATAACCTTGAAATTAACATTTGTTTCTTTCTTAATAATTATATTCATTATGAAAAAGTGTCCATGAACGGTCTGTAACATGAATTCATCCAATTTAATAAACAATGGAGTCCTTCATTTTGAATTGTATTTCCTATTAATATTAATTGTTAAATTCAAAAATAGAGAGGTCCTCCCATCTTTTCTTGTTAGCAAGCCTCCTCTTTTGATTCCAAACACACTTTCTGATACATTGATCATGGAATATAACACATGCGGCTAAGCAACCCAGTATGTTAATTGAATGAAACAAGTATAAAGACCTTTAAAACTCTAAATCTATTTCAATCCATTAGCCAAAGGAGTCATTCATCATGGTTTGCATTTCGTACAAATGTTAACTGGTTTCATTCCCAAATAATGAGACTATCTAATCACCACACGTTAATTAGGTTGCTCTTGTTGTTGCCAGGACTATTTTTCATGCAACAACCTTGAAATTAACTTTTGTTTCTTTCTTAATAATTATATTCATTATGAAAAAGAGTCCATGAACGGTCTGTAACATGAATTCATTCAATTTAATAAACAATGGAGTCCTCGATTTTGAATTGTATTTCCTATTGATATTAATTGTTGAATTTAAAAATAGAAAGGTCCTGCCATCTTTTCTGGGTAGCAAGCCTCCTCTTTTGATTGCAAACACACTTTTTGATACGTTGATCATAGAATATATCACATGCGGCTAAAGGACCTAGTATATTAATTGAATGAAACAAGTATAAACACGTTTAAAACTCTAAATCTATTTAAATCCATTAGCCAAAAGAGTCATTCATCATCGTTTGCATTTCATACAAAAGTCAATTGGTTTAATTCCTAAATAATGGGACTTTCTAATCACCACATGTTAATTAGGCTGCTCTTGTTGTTGTCAGCACTATTTTTCATGCAATAACCTTGAAATTAACTTTTGTTTCTTTCTTAATAATTATATTCATTATGTAAAAGAGTCCATGAACGGTCTGTAACTTGAATTCATTGAATTTAATAAATAATGGAGTCCTTGATTTTAAATTGTATTTCCTACTGATATTAATTGTTGAATTCAAAAATAGAGAGTTCCTCCAATTATTTCTTGTTAGCAAGCCTCCTCTTTTGATTCCAAACACACTTTTTGATACATTGATCATAGAATATAACACATGCGGCTAAAGGACCTAGTATATTAATTGAATGAAACAAGTATAAACACCTTTAAAACTCTAAATCTATTTAAATCCAATAGCCAAAGGAGTTATTCATCATCGTTTGCATTTCGTACAAAAGTCAACCGGTTTAATTCCTAAATAATGAGACTTTCCAAATCACCACACGTTAATTAGGCTGCTCTTGCTATTGTCGGGACTATTTTTGATGCAATAACCTTGAAATTAACTTTTGTTTCTTTCTTAATAATTATATTCATTATGAAAAAGAGTCCATGAACAGTCTGTAACATGAATTCATTCAATTTAATAAACAATGGAGTCCTTGATTTTTAATTGTATTTCCTATTGATATTAATTGTTGAATTCAAAAATAGAGAGGTCCTCCCATCTTTTCTGGTTAGCAAGCCTCCTCTTTTGATTCCAAACACACTTTCTGATACATTGATCATGGAATATAACACATGCGGCTAAGCAACCTAGTATGTTAATTGAATGAAACAAGTATAAAGACCTTTAAAACTCTAAATCTATTTCAATCCATCACCCAAAGGAGTCATTCATCATGGTTTGCATTTCGTACAAATGTTAACTGGTTGAATTCCTAAATAATGAGACTTTCTAATCACAACACGTTAATTAGGCTGCTCTTGTTGTTGTCGGGACTATTTTTCTTGCAATAACCTTGCAATTAACTTTTATTTCTTCTTTAATAATTATATTCATTATGTAAAAGGTCCCTGAATAGTCTGTAACATGAATTCATTCAATTTAAGATACAATGGAGTCCTTGAATTTGAATTGTATTTACTATTGATATTAATTGCATTTCGGACAAATGTTAACTGGTTTCATTCCCAAATAATGAGACTATCTAATCACCACAAGTTAATTAGGTTGCTCTTGTTGTTGCCAGGAATATTTTTCATGCAACAACCTTGAAATTAACTTTTGTTTCTTTCTTAATAATTATATTCATTATGAAAAAGAGTCCATGAACGGTCTGTAACATGAATTCATTCAATTTAATAAACAATGGAGTCCTCGATTTTGAATTGTATTTCCTATTGATATTAATTGTTGAATTTAAAAATAGAGAGGTCCTCCTATCTTTTCTGGGAAGCAAGCCTCCTCTTTTGATTGCAAACACACTTTTTGATACGTTGATCATAGAATATATCACATGCGGCTAAAGGACCTAGTATATTAATTGAATGAAACAAGTATAAACACCTTTAAAACTGCAAATCTATTTCAATCAATCAGCCAAAGGAGTCATTCATCATCGTTTGCATTTCGTACAAAAGGCAACCGGTTTAATTCCAAAATAATGAGACTCTCTAATCACCACACGTTAATTAGGCTGCTCTTGCTGTTGTCAGGACTATTTTTGATGCAATAACCTTGAAATTAACTTTTGTTTCTTTCTTAATAATTATATTCATTATGAAAAAGAGTCCATGAACGGTCTGTAACATGAATTCATTCAATTTAATAAACAATGGAGTCCTTGATTTTTAATTGTATTTCCTATTGATATTAATTGTTGAATTCAAAAATAGAGAGGTCCTCCCATCTTTTCTGGTTAGCAAGCCTCCTGTTTTGATTCCAAACACACTTTCTGATACATTGATCATGGAATATACCACATGCGGCTAAGAAACCTAGTATGTTAATTGAATGAAACAAGTATAAAGACCTTTAAAACTCTAAATCTATTTCAATCCATCAGCCAAAGGAGTCATTCATCATAGTTTGCATTTCGTACAAATGTTAACTGGTTTCATTCCCAAATAATGAGACTATCTAATCACCACACGTTAATTAGGTTGCTCTTGTTTTTGCCAGGACCATTTTTGATGCAATGACCTTGAAATTATCTTTTGTTTCTTTCTTAATAATTATATTCATTATGAAAAAGTGTCCATGAACGGTCTGTAACATGAATTCATTCAATTTAATAAACAATGGAGTCCTTCATTTTGAATTGTATTTCCTATTAATATTAATTGTTGAATTCAAAAATAGAGAGGTCCTCCCATCTTTTCTGGTTAGCAAGCCTCCTCTTTTGATTCCAAACACACTTTCTGATACATTGATCATGGAATATAACACATGCGGCTAAGCAACCTAGTATGTTAATTGAATGAAACAAGTATAAAGTCCTTTAAAACTCTAAATCTATTTCAACCTATTAGCCAAAGGAGTCATTCATCATGGTTTGCATTTCGTACAAATGTTAACTGGTTTCATTCCCAAATAATGAGACTATCTAATCACCACACGTTAATTAGGTTGCTCTTGTTGTTGCCAGGACTATTTTTCATGCAACAACCTTGAAATTAACTTTTGTTTCTTTCTTAATAATTATATTCATTATGAAAAAGAGTCCATGAACAGTCTGTAACATGAATTCATTCAATTTAATAAACAATGGAGTCCTCGATTTTGAATTGTATTTCCTATTGATATTAATTGTTGCATTTAAAAATAGAGAGGTCCTATCATCTTTTCTGGGTAGCAAGCCTCCTCTTTTGATTGCAAACACACTTTTTGATACGTTGATCATAGAACATATCACATGCGACTAAAGGACCTAGTATATTAATTGAATGAAACAAGTATAAACACCTTTAAAACTCTAAATCTCTTTAAATCCATCAGCCAAAGGAGTCATTCATCATCATATGCATTTCATACAAAAGTCAACTGGTTTAATTCCTAAATAATGGGACTTTCTAATCACCACATGTTAATTAGGCTGCTCTTGTTGTTGTCGGCACTATTTTTCATGCAATAACCTTGAAATTAACTTTTGTTTCTTTCTTAATAATTACATTCATTATGTAAAAGAGTCCATGAACGGTCTGTAACTTGAATTCATTCAATTTAATACACAATGGAGTCCTTGATTTTAAATTGTATTTCCTACTGATATTAATTGTTGAATTCAAAAATAGAGAGTTCCTCCCATTATTTCTTGTTAGCAAGCCTCCTCTTTTGATTCCAAACACACTTTTTGATACATTGATCATAGAATATAACACATGCGGCTAAAGGACCTAGTATATTAATTGAATGAAACAAGTATAAACACCTTTAAAACTCTAAATCTATTTAAATCCAATAGCCAAAGGAGTCATTCATCATTGTTTGCATTTCATACAAAAGTCAACCGGTTTAATTCCTAAATAATGAGACTTTCCAAATCACCACACGTTAATTAGGCTGCTCTTGCTGTTGTCGGGAATATTTTTGATGCAATAACCTTGAAATTAACTTTTGTTTCTTTCTTAATAATTATATTCATTATGAAAAAGAGTCCGTGAACGGTCTGTAACATGAATTCATTCAATTTAATAAACAATGGAGTCCTTCATTTTTAATTGTATTTCCTATTGATATTAATTGTTGAATTCAAAAATAGAGAGGTCCTCCCATCTTTTCTGGTTAGCAAGCCACCTCTTTTGATTCCAAACACACTTTCTGATACATTGATCATGGAATATAACACATGCGGCTAAGCAACCTAGTATGTTAATTGAATGAAACAAGTATAAAGACCTTTAAAACTCTAAATCTATTTCAATCCATCAGCCAAAGGAGTCATTCATCATGGTTTGCATTTCGTACAAATGTTAACTGGTTGAATTCCTAAATAATGAGACTTTCTATTCACCACACGTTAATTAGGCTGCTCTTGTTGTTGTCGGGACTATTTTTCATGCAATAACCTTGCAATTAACTTTTATTTCTTCCTTAATAATTATATTCATTATGTAAAAGAGTCCCTGAATAGTCTGTAACATGAATTCATTCAATTTAAGATACAATGGAGTCCTTGAATTTGAATTGTATTTCCTATTGATATTAATTGCATTTCGTACAAATGTTAACTGGTTTCATTCCCAAATAATGAGACTATCTAATCACCACACGTTAATTAGGTTGCTCTTGTTGTTGCCAGGAATATTTTTCATGCAACAACCTTGAAATTAACTTTTGTTTCTTTCTTAATAATTATATTCATTATGAAAAAGAATCCATGAACGGTTTGTAACATGCATTCATTAAATTTAATAAACAATGGAGTCCTCGATTTTGAATTGTATTTCCTATTGATATTAATTGTTGAATTTAAAAATAGAGAAGTCCTCCTATCTTTTCTGGGTAGCAAGCCTCCTCTTTTGATTGCAAACACACTTTTTGATACGTTGATCATAGAATATATCACATGCGGCTAAAGGACCTAGTATATTAATTGAATGAAACAAGTATAAACACCTTTAAAACTCTAAATCTATTTAAATCCATCAGCCAAAGGAGTCATTCATCATCGTTTGCATTTCGTACAAAAGTCAACTAGTTTAATTCCTAAATAATGAGACTTTCTAATCACCACATGTTAATTAGGCTACTCTTGTTGTTGTCGGCACTATTTTTCATGCAATAACCTTGAAATTAACTTTTGTTTCTTTCTTAATAATTATATTCATTATGTAAAAGAGTCCATGAACGGTCTGTAACTTGAATTCATTCAATTTATTAAACAATGGAGTCCTTGATTTTGAATTGTATTTCCTATTGATATTAATTGTTGAATTCAAAAATAGAGAGGTCCTCCCATCTTTTCTGGTTAGCAAGCCTCCTCTTTTGATTCCAAACACACTTTCTGATACATTGATCATGGAATATATCACATGCGGCTAAGAAACCTAGTATGTTAATTGAATGAAACAAGTATAAAGACCTTTAAAACTCTAAATCTATTTCAATCCATCAGCCAAAGGAGTCATTCATCATGGTTTGCATTTCGTACAAATGTTAACTAGTTTCATTCCCAAATAATGAGACTATCTAATCACCACACGTTAATTAGGTTGCTCTTGTTGTTGCCAGGACTATTTTTGATACAATAACCTTGAAATTAACTTTTGTTTCTTTCTTAATAATTATATTCATTGTGAAAAAGAGTCCATGAACGGTCTGTAACGTGAATTCATTCAATTTAATAAACAATGGAGTGCTTGATTTTGAATTGTATTTCCTATTGATATTAATTGTTGAATTCAAAAATAGAAAGTTCCTCTGATCATTTCTGGTTAGCAAGCCTCCTCTTTTCATTCAAAACACACTTTTTGATACATTGATCGTAGAATATAACACATGCGGTTAAGCAACCTAGTATGTTTAATTGAATGAAACAAGTATCAAGACCTTTAAAAACTCTAAATCTATTTCAATCCATCAGCCAAAGGAGTCATTCGTCATGGTTTGCATTTCATACAAATGTTAACTGGTTTCATTACCAAATAATGAGACTTTCTAATCACCACACGCTAATTAGGTTACTCTTGTTCTAGCCCGGACTATTTTTTATGCAATAACCTTGAAATTGACTTTTGTTTCTTTCTTAATAATTATATTCATTAGAAAAAGAGTCCATGAACGATCTGTAAAATGAATTCAATCAATTTGATAAACAATGGAGACCTTCAATTTGAATTCTATTTCCTATTGATATTAATTGTTGAAATTAAAAATAGATAGTCCCCCCCATCATTTCTGGTTAGCGAGCCTCCTCTTTTGATTTGAAACACACTTTTTGATACATTGGGCATGGAATATCACACATGCGGCTAAACAACTTAGTATATTAATTGAATGAAACAAGTATAAATACCATTAAAACTCTAAATCTATGTAAATCCATCAGCTAAAGGAGTGATTCATCATGGTTTGAATTTCGTACAAAAGTCAACTGGTTTACTTCCTAAATAATGAGACATTCTAATCACCACACGTTAATCAGACTGCTCTTGTTGATGTCGGGACTATTTTTCATGCAATAACCTTGAAATTAACTTTTGCTTCTTTCTTAATAACTATATTCATTATGTAAAAGAGTCCATGAACGGTCTGTAACATGAATTCATTCAATTTAATAAACAATGGAGTCCTCAATTTTGAAATGTATTTCCTATTGATAATAATTGTTGAATTCAAAAATAGAGAGGTCCTCCCATGTTTTCTGGTTAGCAAGCCTCCTCTTTTGATTACAAACACACTTTTTGATACATTGATAATAGAATATAACTCATGCGGCTAAAGGACCTAGTATATTAATTGAATGAAACAAGTATAAACACCTTTAAAACTCCAAATCTATTTCAATCAATCAGCCAAAGGAGTCATTCATCATCGTTTGCATTTTGTACAAAAGTCAACCGGTTTAATTCCTAAATAATGAGACTTTCTAATCACCACACGTTAATTAGGCTACTCTTGCTGTTGTCAGGACTATTTTTGATTCAATAACCTTGAAATTAGCTTTTGTTTCTTTCTTAATAATTATATTCATTATGAAAAAGAGTCCATGAACGGTCTGTAACATGAATTCATTCAATTTAATAAACAATGGAGTCCTTGATTTTTAATTGTGTTTCCTATTGATATTAATTGTTGAATTCAAAAATAGAGAGGTCCTCACATCTTTTCTGGTTAGCAAGCCTCCTCTTTTGATTCCAAACACACTTTCTGATACATTGATCATGGAATATATCACATGCGGTTAAGAAACCTAGTATGTTAATTGAATGAAACAAGTATAAAGACATTTAAAACTCTAAATCTATTTCAATCCATCAGCCAAAGGAGTCATTCATCATGGTTTGCATTTCGTACAAATGTTAACTAGTTTCATTCCCAAATAATGAGACTATCTAATCACCACACGTTAATTAGGTTGCTCATGTTGTTGCCATGACTATTTTTTATGCAATAACCTTGAAATTAACTTTTGTTTCTTTCTTCATAATTATATTCATTATGAAAAAGTGTCCATGAACGGTCTGTAACGTGAATTCATGCAATTTAATAAACAATGGAGTGCTTGATTTTGAATTGTATTTCCTATTGATATTTATTGTTGAATTCAAAAATAGAGAGGTCCTCCCATCTTTTCTGGTTAGCAAGCCTCCTCTTTTGATTGCAAACACACTTTTTGATACATTGATCATAGAATATAACACATGCGGCTAAAGGACCTAGTATATTAATTGAATGAAAAATGTATAAACACCTTTAAAACTCTAAATCTATTTAAATCCATCAGCCAAAGGAGTCATTCATCATCGTTTGCATTTCCTACAAAAGTCAACTGGTTTAATTCCTAAATAATGAGACTTTCTATTCACCACAAGTTAATTAGGCTACTCTTGTTGTTTTCGGGACTATTTTTCATGCAATAACCTTGAAATTAACATTTGTTTCTTTCTTAATAATTATATTCATTATGAAAAAGGGTCCATGAACGGTCTGTAACATGAATTCATCCAATTTAATAAACAATGGAGTCCTTCATTTTGAATTGTATTTCCTATTAATATTAATTGTTGAATTCAAAAATAGAGAGGTCCTCCCATCTTTTCTGGTTAGCAAGCCTCCTCTTTTGATTCCAAACACACTTTCTGATACATTGATCATGGAATATAACACATGCGGCTAAGCAACCTAGTATGTTAATTGAATGAAACAAGTATAAAGACCTTTAAAACTCTAAATCTATTTCAATCCATCAGCCAAAGGAGTCATTCATCATGGTTTTGCATTTCGTACAAATGTTAACTAGTTTCATTCCTAAATAATGAGACTATCTAATCACCACACGTTAATTAGGTTGCTCTTGTTGTTGCCAGGACTATTTTTCATGCAACAACCTTGAAATTAACTTTTGTTTCTTTCTTAATAATTATATTCATTATGTAAAAGAGTCCATGAACGGTCTGTAACATGAATTCATTCAATTTAACAAACAATGGAGTCCTCGATTTTGAATTGTATTTCCTATTGATATTAATTGTTGAATTTAAAAATAGAGAGGTCCTCCCATCTTTTCTGGTTAGCAAGCCTCCTCTTTTGATTGCAAACACACTTTTTGATACATTGATCATAGAATATAACACATACGGCTAAAGGACCTAGTATATTAATTGAATGAAAAATGTATAAACACCTTTAAAACTCTAAATCTATTTAAATCCATCAGCCAAAGGAGTCATTCATCATCGTTTGCATTTCGTACAAAATTCAACTGGTTTAATTCCTAAATAATGAGACTTTCTAATCACCACAAGTTAATTAGGCTACTCTTGTTGTTTTCGGGACTATTTTTCATGCAATAACCTTGAAATTAACATTTGTTTCTTTCTTAATAATTATATTCATTATGAAAAAGGGTCCATGAACGATCTGTAACATGAATTCATCCAATTTAATAAACAATGGAGTCCTTCATTTTGAATTGTATTTCCTATTAATATTAATTGTTGAATTCAAAAATAGAGAGGTCCTCCCATCTTTTCTGGTTAGCAAGCCTCCTCTTTTGATTCCAAATACACTTTCTGATACATTGATCATGGAATATAACACATGCGGCTAAGCAACCTAGTATGTTAATTGAATGAAACAAGTATAAAGACCTTTAAAACTCTAAATCTATTTCAATCCATCAGCCAAAGGAGTCATTCATCATGGTTTGCATTTCGTACAAATGTTAACTGGTTTCATTCCCAAATAATGAGACTATCTAATCACCACACATTAATTAGGTTGCTCTTGTTGTTGCCAGGACTATTTTTCATGCAACAACCTTGAAATTAACTTTTGATTCTTTCTTAATAATTATATTCATTATGAAAAAGAGTCCATGAACGATCTGTAAATTGAATTCATTCAATTTAATAAACAGTGGAGTCCTTGATTTTAAATTGTATTTCCTATTGATATTAATTATTGAATTCAAAAATAGAGAGGTCCTCCCATCTTTTCTGGTTAGCAAGCCTCCTGTTTTGATTGCAAACACACTTTTTGATATATTAATATTAGAATATAACACATGCGGCTAAAGGACCTAGTATATTAATTGAATGAAACAAGTATAAACACCTATAAAACTCTAAATCTATTTAAATCCATCAGCCAAAGGAGTCATTCATCATCGTTTGCATTTTGTACAAAAGTCAACTGGTTTAATTCCTAAATAATGAGACTTTCTAATCACCACACGTTAATTAGGTTGCTCTTGCTGTTGTCGGGACTATTTTTCATGCAATAACCTTGAAATTAACTTTTGTTTCTTTCTTAATAATTATATTCATTATGTAAAAGAGTCCATGAACGGTCTGTAACATGAATTCATTCAATTTAATAAACAATGGAGTCCTTGATTTTAAATTGTATTTCCTACTGATATTAATTGTTGAATTCAAAAATAGAGAGTTCCTCCCATTATTTCTGGTTAGCAAGTCTCCTCTTTTGATTCCAAACACACTTTTTGATACACTGATCATGGAATATAACACATGCGACTAAGCAAGCTCGTATAATAATTGAATGAAACAAGTATAAAGACCATTAAAACTCTAAATCTATTTTAATCCATCAGCCAAAGGAGTCATTCATCATGGTTTGCATTTCGTACAAATGTTAACTGGTTTAATTCCTAAATAATGAGACTTTCTAATCACCACACGTTAATTAGGCTGCTCTTGTTGTTGTCGGGACTATTTTTCATGCAATAACCTTGCAATTCACTTTTATTTCTTCCTTAATAATTATATTCATTATGTAAAAGAGTCCCTGAATAGTCTGTAACATGAATTCATTCAATTTAAGAAACAATGGAGTCCTTGAATTTGTATTGTATTTCCTATTGATATTAATTGTTGAAATCAAAAATAGAAAGTTCCTCTGATCATTTCTGGTTAGCCAGCCTCCTCTTTTCATTCAAAACACACTTTTTGATACATTGATCGTAGAATATAACACATGCGGTTAAGCAACCTGGTATGTTAATTGAATGAAACAAGTATCAAGACCTTTAAAACTCTAAATCTATTTCAATCCATCAGCCAAAGGAGTCATTCATCATGGTTTGCATTTCATGCAAAAGTTAACTGGTTTCATTACCAAATAATGAGACTTTCTAATCACCACACGCTAATTAGGTTACTCTTGTTCTAGCCCGGACTATTTTTTATGCAATAACCTTGAAATTAACTTTTATTTCTTTCTTAATAATTATATTCATTAGGAAAAAGAGTCCATGAACGATCTGTAAAATGAATTCAATCAATTTAATAAACAATGGAGACCTTCAATTTGAATTCTATTTCCGATTGATATTAATTGTTGAAATTAAAAATAGATAGTCCCTCCCATCATTTCCTGTTAGCGAGCCTCCTCTTTTGATTTGAAACACACTTTTTGATACATTGGCCACGGAATATCACACTTGCGGCTAAACAACTTAGTATATTAATTGAATGAAACAAGTATAAATACCATTAAAACTCTAAATCTATTTAAATCCATCAGCCAAAGGAGTGATTCATCATGGTTTGAATTTCGTACAAAAGTTAACTGGTTTAATTCTTAAATAACGAGACTTTCTAATCACCACACGTTAATTAGGCTCCTATTGTTGTTACCAGGACTATTTTTCATGCAATAACCTTGAAATTAACTTTTGCTTCTTCCTTATGACTATTTTGATCATGAAAAAAATGCCCATGGACCATCTATAACATGAATTCATTCAGCTTAATAAATAATGGAGTCCTTGATTTTGAATTGTATTTCCTATTGATATTAATTGTTGAATTTAAAAATAGAGAGGTCCTCCCATCTTTTCTGGGTAGCAAACCTCCTCTTTTGATTGCAAACACAATTTTTGATACATTGATCATAGAATATAACACATGCGGCTAAAGGACCTAGTATATTAATTGAATGAAACAAGTATAAACACCTTTAAAACTCTAAATCTATTTAAATCCATCAGCCAAAGGAGTCATTCATCATCGTTTGCATTTCATACAAAAGTCAACTGGTTTAATTCCTAAATAATGAGACCTTCTAATCACCACACGTTAATTAGGCTGCTCTTGTTGTTGTCGGGACTATTTTTCATGCAAGAACCTTGAAATTAATTTTTGTTTCTTTCTTAATAATTATATTCATTATGTAAAAGAGTCCATGAACGGTCTGTAACATGAATTCATTCAATTTAATAAACAATGGAGTCCTCGATTTTGAAATGTATTTCCTATTGATATTAATTGTTGAATTCAAAAATAGAGAGGTCCTCCCATGTTTTCTGGTTAGCAAGCCTCCTGTTTTGATTGCAAACAAACTTTTTGATACATTGATAATAGAATATAACACATGCGGCTACAGGACCTAGTATATTAATTGAATGAAACAAGTATAAACACCTTTAAAACTCTAAATCTATTTAAATCCAACAGCCAAAGGAGTCATTCATCATCGTTTGCATTTCGTACAAAAGTCAACTGGTTTACTTCCTAAATAATGAGACTTTCTAATCACCACACGTTAATTAGGCTACTCTTGTTGTTGTCGGGACTATTTTTCATGCAAGAACCTTGAAATTAACTTTTGTTTCTTTCTTAATAATTATATTCATTATGTAAAAGAGTCCATGAACGGTCTGTAACATGAATTCATTCAATTTAATAAACAATGGAGTCCTCGATTTTGAAATGTATTTCCTATTGATATTAATTGTTGAATTCAAAAATAGAGAGGTCCTCCCATGTTTTCTGGTTAGCAAGCCTCCTCTTTTGATTGCAAACAAACTTTTTGATACATCGATAATAGAATATAACACATGCGGCTAAAGGACCTAGTATATTAATTGAATGAAACAAGTATAAATACCTTTAAAACTCTAAATCTATTTAAATCCATCAGCCAAAGGAGTCATTCATCATCGTTTGCATTTCGTAGAAAAGTCAACTGGTTTAATTCCTAAATAATGAGACTTTCTAATCACCACACGTTAATTAGGCTGCTCTTATTGTTGTCGGAACTATTTTTCATGCAATAACCTTGAAATTAACTTTTGTTAATTTCTTAATAATTATATTCATTATGACAATGAGTCCATGAACGATCTGTAACTTGAATTCATTCAATTTAATAAACAGTGGAGTCCTTGATTTTAAATTGTATTTCCTATTGATATTAATTATTGAATTCAAAAATAGAGAGTTCCTCCCATCATTTCTGGTTAGCAAGCCTCCTCTTTTGATTCCATACACACTTTTTGATACATTGATCATGGAATATAACACATGCGGCTAAAGGACCTAGTATATTAATTGAATGAAAAATGTATAAACACCTTTAAAACTCTAAATCTATTTAAATCCATCAGCCAAAGGAGTCATTCATCATCGTTTCCATTTCGTACAAAAGTCAACTGGTTTAGTTCCGAAATAATGAGACTTTCTCATCACCAGAAGTTAATTAGGCTACTCTTGTTGTTTTCGGGACTATTTTTCATGCAATAACCTTGAAATTAACTTTTGTTTCTTTCTTAATAATTATATTCATTATGAAAAAGGGTCCATGAACGGTCTGTAACATGAATTCATCCAATTTAATAAACAATGGAGTCCTTCATTTTGAATTGTATTTCCTATTAATATTAATTGTTGAATTCAAAAATAGAGAGGTCCTCCCATCTTTTCTGGTTAGCAAGCCTCCTCTTTTGATTCCAAACACACTTTCTGATACATTGATCATGGAATATATCACATGTGGCTAAGAAACCTAGTATGTTAATTGAATGAAACAAGTATCAAGACCTTTAAAACTCTAAATCTATTTCAATCCATCAGCCAAAGGAGTCATTCATCATGGTTTGCATTTCATACAAATGTTAACTGGTTTCATTACCAAATAATGGGACTTTCTAATCACCACATGTTAATTAGGCTGCTCTTGTTGTTGTCGGCAGTATTTTTCATGCAATAACCTTGAAATTAACTTTTGTTTCTTTCTTAATAATTATATTCATTATGTAAAAGAGTCCATGAACGGTCTGTAACGTGAATTCATTCAATTTAATAAACAATGGAGTCCTCGATTTTGAAATGTATTTCCTATTGATATTAATTATTGAATTCAAAAATAGAGAGGTCCTCCCATGTTTTCTGGTTTGCAAGCCTCCTCTTTTGATTGCAAACAAACTTTTTGATACATCGATAATAGAATATAACACATGCGGCTAAAGGACCTAGTATATTAATTGAATGAAACAAGTATAAATACCTTTAAAACTCTAAATCTATTTAAATCCATCAGCCAAAGGGGTCATTCTTCATCGTTTGCATTTCGTACAAAAGTCAATTGGTTTAATTCCTAAATAACGAGACTTTCTAATCAGCACACGTTAATTAGGCTGCTCTTGTTGTTGTCGGGACTATTTTTCATGCAATAACCTTGAAATTAACTTTTGTTAATTTCTTAATAATTATATTCATTATGACAAAGAGTCCATGAACGATCTGTAACTTGAATTCATTCAATTTAATAAACAGTGGAGTCCTTGATTTTAAATTGTATTTCCTATTGATATTAATTGTTGAATTCAAAAATAGAGAGTTCCTCCCATCATTTCTGGTTAGCAAGCCTCCTCTTTTGATTCCATACACACTTTTTGATACATTGATAATGGAATATAACACATGCGGCTAAAGGACCTAGTATATTAATTGAATGAAAAATGTATAAACACCTTTAAAACTCTAAATCTATTTAAATCCATCAGCCAAAGGAGTCATTCATCATCGTTTCCATTTCGTACAAAAGTCAACTGGTTTAATTCCTAAATAATGAGACTTTCTAATCACCAGAAGTTAATTAGGCTACTCTTGTTGTTTTCGGGAATATTTTTCATGCAATAACCTTGAAATTAACTTTTGTTTCTTTCTTAATAATTATATTCATTATGAAAAAGGGTCCATGAACGGTCTGTAACATGAATTCATCCAATTTAATAAACAATGGAGTCCTTCATTTTGAATTGTATTTCCTATTAATATTAATTGTTGAATTCAAAAATAGAGAGGTCCTCCCATCTTTTCTGGTTAGCAAGCCTCCTCTTTTAATTCCAAACACACTTTCTGATACATTGATCATGGAATATAACACATGCGGCTAAGCAACCTAGTATGTTAATTGAATGAAACAAGTATAAAGACCTTTAAAACTCTAAATCTATTTCAATCCATCAGCCAAAGGAGTCATTCATCATGGTTTGCATTTCGTACAAATGTTAACTGGTTTCATTCCCAAATAATGAGACTATCTAATCACCACACGTTAATTAGGTTACTTTTGTTGTTGCCAGGACTATTTTTGATGCAATAACCTTGAAATTAACTTTTGTTTCTTTCTTAATAATTATATTCGTTATGAAAAAGTGTCCATGAACGGTCTGTAACGTGAATTCATTCAATTTAATAAACAATGGAGTGCTTGATTTTGAATTGTATTTCCTATTGATATTAATTGTTGAATTCAAAAATAGAGAGGTCCTCCCATCTTTTCTGGTTAGCAAGCCTCCTCTTTTGATTGCAAACACACTTTTTGATACATTGATCATAGAATATAACACATGCGGCTAAAGGACCTAGAATATTAATTGAATGAAAAATGTATAAACACCTTTAAAACTCTGAATCTATTTAAATCCATCAGCCAAAGGAGTCATTCATCATCGTTTGCATTTCGTACAAAAGTCAACTGGTTTAATTCCTAAATAATGAGACTTTGTGATCACCACACGTTAATTAGGCTACTCTTATTGTTGTCGGGACTATTTTTCATGCAATAACCTTGAAATTAACTTTTGTTTCTTTCTTAATAATTACATTCATTATGAAAAAGAGTCCATGAACGGTCTGTAACATGAATTCATTCAATTTAATAAACAATGAAGTCCTTGATTTTTAATTGTATTTCCTATTGATATTAATTGTTGAATTCAAAAATAGAGAGGTCCTCCCATCTTTTCTGGTTAGCAAGCCTCCTCTTTTGATTGCAAACACACTTTTTGATACATTGATCATAGAATATAACACATGCGGCTAAAGGACCTAGTATATTAATTGAATGAAAAATGTATAAACACCTTTAAAACTCTAAATCTATTTAAATCCATCAGCCAAAGGAGTCATTGATCATCGTTTGCATTTCGTACAAAAGTCAACTGCTTTAATTCCTAAATAATGAGACTTTCTAATCACCAGAAGTTAATTAGGCTACTCTTGTTGTTTTCGGGACTATTTTTCATGCAATAACCTTGAAATTAACTTTTGTTTCTTTCTTAATAATTACATTCATTATGAAAAAGGGTCCATGAACGGTCTGTAACATGAATTCATCCAATTTAATAAACAATGGAGTCCTTCATTTTGAATTGTATTTCCTATTAATATTAATTGTTGAATTCAAAAATAGAGAGGTCCTCCCATCTTTTCTGGTTAGCAAGCCTCCTCTTTTGATTCCAAACACACTTTCTGATACATTGATCATGGAATATATCACATGTGGCTAACAAACCTAGTATGTTAATTGAATGAAACAAGTATCAAGACCTTTAAAACTCTAAATCTATTTCAGTCCATCAGCCAAAGGAGTCATTCATCATGGTTTGCATTTCATACAAATGTTAACTGGTTTCATTACCAAATAATGGGACTTTCTAATCACCACATGTTAATTAGGCTGCTCTTGTTGTTGTCGGCAGTATTTTTCATGCAATAACCTTGAAATTAACTTTTGTTTCTTTCTTAATAATTATATTCATTATGTAAAAGAGTCCATGAAGGGTCTGTAACTTGAATTCATTCAATTTAATAAACAATGGAGTCCTTGATTTTCAATTGTATTTCCTACTGATATTAATTGTTGAATTCAAAAATAGAGAGTTCCTCCCATTATTTCTGGTTAGCAAGCCTCCTCTTTTGATTCCAAACACACTTTCTGATACATTGATAATGGAATATAACACATGCGGCTAAGCAACCTAGTATGTTAATTGAATGAAACAAGTATAAAGACCTTTAAAACTCTAAATCTATTTCAATCCATCAGCCAAAGGAGTCATTCATCATGGTTTGCATTTCGTACAAATGTTAACTGGTTGAATTCCTAAATAATGAGACTTTCTAATCACCATACGTTAATTAGGCTACTCTTGTTGTTGTCGAGACTATTTTTCATGCAATAACCTTGCAATTAACTTTTATTTCTTCCTTAATAATTCTATTCATTATGTAAAAGAGTCCCTGAATAGTCTGTAACATGAATTCATTCAATTTAAGATACAATGGAGTCCTTGAATTTGAATAGTATTTCCTATTGATATTAATTGCATTTCGTACAAATGTTAACTGGTTTCATTCCTAAATAATGAGACTATCTAATCACCACACGTTAATTAGGTTGCTCTTGTTGTTGCCAGGACTATTTTTCATGCAACAACCTTGAAATTAACTTTTGTTTCTTTCTTAATAATTATATTCATTATGAAAAAGAGTCTATGAACGGTCTGTAACATGAATTCATTCAATTTAATAAACAATGGAGTCCTCGATTTTGAATTGTATTTCCTATTGATATTAATTGTTGAATTTAAAAATAGAGAGGTCTTCCTATCTTTTCTGGGTAGCAAGCCTCCTCTTTTGATTGCAAACACACTTTTTGATACGTTGATCATAGAATATATCACATGCGGCAAAAGGACCTAGTATATTAATTGAATGAAACAAGTTTAAACACCTTTAAAACTCTAAATCTATTTAAATCCATCAGCCAAAGGAGTCATTCATCATCGTTTGCATTTCATACAAAAGTCAACTGGTTTAATTCCTAAATAATGAGACTTTCTAATCACCACATGTTAATTAGGCTGCTCTTGTTGTTGTCGGCACTATTTTTCATGCAATAACCTTGAAATTAACTTTTGTTTCTTTCTTAATAATTATATTCATTATGTAAAAGAGTCCATGAACGGTCTGTAACGTGAATTCATTCAATTTAATAAACAATGGAGTGCTTGATTTTGAATTGTATTTCCTATTGATATTAATTGTTAAATTCAAAAATAGAAAGTTCCTCTGATCATTTCTGGTTAGCAAGCGTCCTCTTTTCATTCAAAACACACTTTTTGATACGTTGATCGTAGAATATAACACATGCGGTTAAGCAACCTGGTATGTTAATTGAATGAAACAAGTATAAACACCTTTAAAACTCTAAATCTATTTCAATCCATCAGCCAAAGGAGTCATTCATCATGGTTTGCATTTCATACAAAAGTCAACTGGTTTAATTCCTAAATAATGAGACTTTCTAATCACCACATGTTAATTAGGCTGCTCTTGTTGTTGTCGGCACTATTTTTCATGCAATAACCTTGAAATTAACTTTTGTTTCTTTCTTAATAATTATATTCATTATGTAAAAGAGTCCATGAACGGTTTGTAACTTGAATTCATTCAATTTAATAAACAGTGGAGTCCTTGATTTTTAATTGTATTTCCTATTGATATTAATTGTTGAATTCAAAAATAGAGAGGTCCTCCCATCTTTTCTGGTTAGCAAGCCTCCTCTTTTGATTCGAAACACACTTTCTGATACATTGATCATGGAATATATCACATGCGGCTAAGAAACCTAGTATGTTAATTGAATGAAACAAGTATAAAGACCTTTAAAACTCTAAATCTATATCAATCCATCAGCCAAAGGAGTCATTCATCATGGTTTGCATTTCGTACAAATGTTAACTAGTTTAATTCCCAAATAATGAGACTATCTAATCACCACACGTTAATTAGGTTGCTCTTGTTGTTGCCAGGACTATTTTTTATGCAATAACCTTGAAATTAACTTTTGTTTCTTTCTTAATAATTATATTCATTATGAAAAAGTGTCCATGAACGGTCTGTAACGTGAATTCATTCAATTTAATAAACAATGGAGTGCTTGATTTTGAATTGTATTTCCTAATGATATTAATCGTTGAATTCAAAAATAGAGAGGTCCTCCCATCTTTTCTGGTTAGCAAGCCTCCTCTTTTGATTGCAAACACACTTTTTGATACATTGATCATAGAATATAACACATGCGGCTAAAGGACCTAGTATATTAATTGAATGAAAAATGTATAAACACCTTTAAAACTCTAAATCTATTTCAATCCATCAGCCAAAGGAGTCATTCATCATCGTTTGCATTTCATACAAATGTTAACTGGTTTCATTACCAAATAATGAGACTTTCCAATCACCACACGCTAATTAGGTTACTCTTGTTCTAGCCCGGACTATTTTTTATGCAATAACCTTGAAATTAACTTTTGTTTCTTTCTTAATAATTATATTCATTAGGAAAAAGAGTCCATGAACGATCTGTAAAATGAATTCAATCAATTTAATAAACAATGGAGACCTTCAATTTGAATTCTATTTCCTATTGATATTAATTGTTGAAATTAAAAATAGATAGTCCCTCCCATCATTTCTGGTTAGCGAGCCTCCTCTTTGGATTTGAAACACTCTTTTTGATACATTGGCCATGGAATATCACACATGCGGCTAAACAACTTAGTATATTAATTGAATGAAACAAGTATAAATACCATTAAAACTCTAAATCTATTTAAATCCATCAGCTAAAGGAGTGATTCATCATGGTTTGAATTTCGTACAAAAGTCAACTGGTTTACTTCCTAAATAATGAGACATTCTAATCACCACACGTTAATTAGACTGCTCTTGTTGATGTCGGGACTATTTTTCATGCAATAACCTTGAAATTAACTTTTGCTTCTTTCTTAATAACTATATTCATTATGTAAAACAGTCCATGAACGGTCTGTAACATGAATTCATTCAATTTAATAAACAATGGAGTCCTCGATTTTGAAATGTATTTCCTATTGATATTAATTGTTGAATTCAAAAATAGAGTGGTCCTCCCATGTTT
The DNA here is from genome assembly GCA_037897445.1 of Ceriops zippeliana. Lineage (NCBI taxonomy): Eukaryota > Viridiplantae > Streptophyta > Magnoliopsida > Malpighiales > Rhizophoraceae > Ceriops > Ceriops zippeliana. Next base: position 48,599 of record JBAPLH010001256.1, on the reverse strand, counting down.
TCTGGTTAGCAAGCCTCCTCTTTTGATTGCAAACACACTTTTTGATACATTGATAATAGAATATAACACATGCGGCTAAAGGACCTAGTATATTAATTGAATGAAACAAGTATAAACACATTTAAAACTCCAAATCTATTTCAATCAATCAGCCAATGGAGTCATTCATCATCGTTTGCATTTCGTACAAAAGTCAACCGGTTTATTTCCTAAATATTGAGACTTTCTAATCACCACACGTTAATTAGGCTACTCTTGCTGTTGTCAGGACTATTTTTGATGCAATAACCTTGAAATTAACTTTTGTTTCTTTCTTAATAATTATATTCATTATGAAAAAGTGTCCATGAACGGTCTGTAACGTGAATTCATTCAATTTAATAAACAATGGAGTGCTTGATTTTGAATTGTATTTCCTATTGATATTAATTGTTGAATTCAAAAATAGAGAGGTCCTCCCATCTTTTCTTGTTAGCAAGCCTCCTCTTTTGATTCCAAACACACTTTCTGATACATTGATAATGGAATATAACACATGCGGCTAAGCAACCTAGTATGTTAATTGAATGAAACAAGTATAAAGACCTTTAAAACTCTAAATCTATTTCAATCCATCAGCCAAAGGAGTCATTCATCATCGTTTGCATTTCCTACAAAAGTCAACTGGTTTAATTCCTAAATAATGAGACTTTCTATTCACCACAAGTTAATTAGGCTACTCTTGTTGTTTTCGGGACTATTTTTCATGCAATAACCTTGAAATTAACATTTGTTTCTTTCTTAATAATTATATTCATTATGAAAAAGGGTCCATGAACGGTCTGTAACATGAATTCATCCAATTTAATAAACAATGGAGTCCTTCATTTTGAATTGTATTTCCTATTAATATTAATTGTTGAATTCAAAAATAGAGAGGTCCTCCCATCTTTTCTGGTTAGCAAGCCTCCTCTTTTGATTCCAAACACACTTTCTGATACATTGATCATGGAATATAACACATGCGGCTAAGCAACCTGGTATGTTAATTGAATGAAACAAGTATAAAGACCTTTAAAACTCTAAATCTATTTCAATCCATCAGCCAAAGGAGTCATTCATCATGGTTTGCATTTCGTACAAAAGTCAACTGGTTTAATTCCTAAATAATGAGACTTTCTAATCACCACATGTTAATTAGGCTGCTCTTGTTGTTGTCGGCACTATTTTTCATGCAATAACCTTGAAATTAACTTTTGTTTCTTTCTTAATAATTATATTCATTATGTAAAAGAGTCCATGAACGGTCTGTAACGTGAATTCATTCAATTTAATAAACAATGGAGTGCTTGATTTTGAATTATATTTCCTATTGATATTAATTGTTGAATTCAAAAATAGAAAGTTCCTCTGATCATTTCTGGTTAGCAAGCCTCCTCTTTTCATTCAAAACACACTTTTTGATACATTGATCGTAGAATATAACACATGCGGTTAAGCAAACTGGTATGTTAATTGAATGAAACAAGTATCAAGACCTTTAAAACTCTAAATCTATTTCAATCCATCAGCCAAAGGAGTCATTCATCATGGTTTGCATTTCATACAAAAGTCAACTGGTTTAATTCCTAAATAATGAGACTTTCTAATCACCACATGTTAATTAGGCTGCTCTTGTTGTTGTCGGCACTATTTTTCATGCAATAACCTTGAAATTAACTTTTGTTTCTTTCTTAATAATTATATTCATTATGTAAAAGAGTCCATGAACGGTCTGTAACTTGAATTCATTCAATTTAATAAACAATGGAGTCCTTGATTTTTAATTGTATTTCCTATTGATATTAATTGTTGAATTCAAAAATAGAGAGGTCCTCCCATCTTTTCTGGTTAGCAAGCCTCCTCTTTTGATTCCAAACACACTTTCTGATACATTGATCATGGAATATATCACATGCGGCTAAGAAACCTAGTATGTTAATTGAATGAAACAAGTATAAAGACCTTTAAAACTCTAAATCTATTTCAATCCATCAGCCAAAGGAGTCATTCATCATGGTTTGCATTTCGTACAAATGTTAACTAGTTTCATTCCCAAATAATGAGACTATCTAATCACCACACGTTAATTAGGTTGCTCTTGTTGTTGCCAGGACTATTTTTGATGCAATAACCTTGAAATTAACTTTTGTTTCTTTCTTAATAATTATATTCATTATGAAAAAGAGTCCATGAACGGTCTGTAACGTGAATTCATTCAATTTAATAAACAATGGAGTGCTTGATTTTGAATTGTATTTCCTATTGATATTAATTGTTGAATTCAAAAATAGAAAGTTCCTCTGATCATTTCTGGTTAGCAAGCCTCCTCCTTTCATTCAAAACACACTTTTTGATACATTGATCTTAGAATATAACACATGCGGTTAAGCAACCTGGTATGTTAATTGAATGAAACAAGTATCAAGACCTTTAAAACTCTAAATCTATTTCAATCCATCAGCCAAAGGAGTCATTCATCATCGTTTGCATTTCATACAAATGTTAACTGGTTTCATTACCAAATAATGAGACTTTCCAATCACCACACGCTAATTAGGTTACTCTTGTTCTAGCCCGGACTATTTTTTATGCAATAACCTTAAAATTAACTTTTGTTTCTTTCTTAATAATTATATTCATTAGGAAAAAGAGTCCATGAACGATCTGTAAAATGAATTCAATCAATTTAATAAACAATGGAGACCTTCAATTTGAATTCTATTTCCTATTGATATTAATTGTTGAAATTAAAAATAGATAGTCCCTCCCATCATTTCTGGTTAGCGAGCCTCCTCTTTTGATTTGAAACACGCTTTTTGATACATTGGCCATGGAATATCACACATGCGGCTAAACAACATAGTATATTAATTGAATGAAACAAGTATAAATACCATTAAAACTCTAAATCTATTTAAATCCTTCAGCTAAAGGAGTGATTCATCATGATTTGAATTTCGTACAAAAGTCAACTGGTTTACTTCCTAAATAATGAGACATTCTAATCACCACACGTTAATTAGACTCCTCTTGTTGATGTCGGGACTATTTTTCATGCAATAACCTTGAAGTTAACTTTTGCTTCTTTCTTAATAACTATATTTATTATGTAAAAGAGTCAATGAACGGTCTGTAACATGAATTCATTCAATTTAATAAACAATGGAGTCCTCGATTTTGAAATGTATTTCCTATTAATATTAATTGTTGAATTCAAAAATAGAGAGGTCCTCCCATGTTTTCTGGTTAGCAAGCCTCCTCTTTTGATTGCAAACACACTTTTTGATACATTGATAATAGAATATAACACATGCGGCTAAAGAACCTAGTATATTAATTGAATGAAACAAGTATAAACACCATTAAAACTCCAAATCTATTTCAATCAATCAGCCAAAGGAGTCATTCATCATCGTTTGCATTTCGTACAAAAGTCAACCGGTTTAATTCCTAAATAATGAGACTTTCTAATCACCACACGTTAATTAGGCTACTCTTGCTGTTGTCAGGACTATTTTTGATGCAATAACCTTGAAATTAACTTTTGTTTCTTTCTTAATAATTATATTCATTATGAAAAAGAGTCCATGAAAGGTCTGTAACATGAATTCATTCAATTTAATAAACAATGGAGTCCTTGATTTTTAATTGTATTTCCTATTGATATTAATTGTTGAATTCAAAAATAGAGAGGTCCTCCCATCTTTTCTGGTTAGCAAGCCTCCTCTTTTGATTCCAAACACACTTTCCGATACATTGATCATGGAATATATCACATGCGGCTAAGAAACCTAGTATGTTAATTGAATGAAACAAGTATAAAGACCTTTAAAACTCTAAATCTATTTCAATCTATCAGCCAAAGGAGTCATTCATCATGGTTTGCATTTCGTACAAATGTTAACTAGTTTCATTCCCAAATAATGAGACTATCTAATCACCACACGTTAATTAGGTTGCTCTTGTTGTTGCCAGGACAATTTTTGATGCAATAACCTTGAAATTAACTTTTGTTTCTTTCTTAATAATTATATTCATTAGGAAAAAGAGTCCATGAACGATCTGTAAAATGAATTCAATCAATTTAATAAACAATGAAGACCTTCAATTTGAATTCTATTTCCTATTGATATTAATTGTTGAAATTAAAAATAGATAGTCCCTCCCATCATTTCTGGTTAGCGAGCCTCCTCTTTTGATTTGAAACACACTTTTTGATACATTGGCCATGGAATATCACACATGCGGCTAAACAACTTAGTATATTAATTGAATGAAACAAGTATAAATACCATTAAAACTCTAAATCTATTTAAATCCATCAGCTAAAGGAGTGATTCATCATGGTTTGAATTTCGTACAAAAGTCAACTGGTTTACTTCCTAAATAATGAGACATTCTAATCACCACACGTTGTTAATTAGACTGCTCTTGTTGATGTCGGGACTTACTATTTTTCATGCAATAACCTTGAAATTAACTTTTGCTTCTTTCTTAATAACTATATTCATTATGTAAAAGAGTCCATGAACGGTCTGTAACATGAATTCATTCAATTTAATAAAAAATGGAGTCCTCGATTTTGAAATGTATTTCCTATTGATATTAATTGTTGAATTCAAAAATAGAGAGTGGTCCTCCCATGTTTTCTGGTTAGCAAGCCTCCTCTTTTGATTGCAAACACACTTTTTGATACATTGATAATAGAATATAACACATGCGGCTAAAGGACCTAGTATATTAATTGAATGAAACAAGTATAAACACCTTTAAAACTCCAAATCTATTTCAATCAATCAGCCAATGGAGTCATTCATCATCGTTTGCATTTCGTACAAAAGTCAACCGGTTTAATTCCTAAATATTGAGACTTTCTAATCACCACACGTTAATTAGGCTACTCTTGCTGTTGTCAGGACTATTTTTGATGCAATAACCTTGAAATTAACTTTTGTTTCTTTCTTAATAATTATATTCATTATGAAAAAGTGTCCATGAACGGTCTGTAACGTGAATTCATTCAATTTAATAAACAATGGAGTGCTTGATTTTGAATTGTATTTCCTATTGATATTAATTGTTGAATTCAAAAGTAGAGAGGTCCTCCCATCTTTTCTGGTTAGCAAGCCTCCTCTTTTGATTCCAAACACACTTTCTGATACATTGATCATAGAGTATAACACATGTGGCTAAAGGACCTAGTATATTAATTGAATGAAAAATGTATAAACACCTTTAAAACTCTAAATCTACTTAAATCCATCAGCCAAAGGAGTCATTCATCATCGTTTGCATTTCGTACAAAAGTCAACTGGTTTAATTCCTAAATAATGAGACTTTCTAATCACCACAAGTTAATTAGGCTACTCTTGTTGTTTTCGGGACTATTTTTCATGCAATAACCTTGAAATTAACATTTGTTTCTTTCTTAATAATTATATACATTATGAAAAAGGGTCCATGAACGGTTTGTAACATGAATTCATCCAATTTAATAAACAATGGAGTCCTTCATTTTGAATTGTATTTCCTATTAATATTAATTGTTGAATTCAAAAATAGAGACGTCCTCCCATCTTTTCTGGTTAGCAAGCCTCCTCTTTTGATTCCAAACACCCTTTCTGATACATTGATCTTGGAATATAACACATGTGGCTAAGTAACCTAGTATGTTAATTGAATGAAACAAGTATAAAGACCTTTAAAACTCAAAATCTATTTCAATCCATTAGCCAAAGGAGTCATTCATCATGGTTTGCATTTCGTACAAATGTTAACTGGTTTCATTCCCAAATAATGAGACTATCTAATCACCACACGTTAATTAGGTTGCTCTTGTTGTTGCCAGGACTATTTTTCATGCAACAACCTTGAAATTAACTTTTGTTTCTTTCTTAATAATTATATTCATTATGAAAAAGAGTCCATGAACGGTCTGTAACATGAATTCATTCAATTTAATAAACAATGGAGTCCTCGATTTTGAATTGTATTTCCTATTGATATTAATTGTTGAATTTAAAAATAGAGAGGTCCTATCATCTTTTCTGGGTAGCAAGCCTCCTCTTTTTATTGCAAACACACTTTTTGATACGTTGATCATAGAATATATCACATGCGACTAAAGGACCTAGTATATTTATTGAATGAAACAAGTATAAACACCTTTAAAACTCTAAATCTATTTAAATCCATCAGCCAAAGGAGTCATTCATCATCGTTTGCATTTCATACAAAAGTCAACTGGTTTAATTCCTAAATAATGGGACTTTCTAATCACCACATGTTAATTAGGCTGCTCTTGTTGTTGTCGGCACTATTTTTCATGCAATAACCTTGAAATTAACTTTTGTTTCTTTCTTAATAATTATATTCATTATGTAAAAGAGTCCATGAACGGTCTGTAACTTGAATTCATTCAATTTAATAAACAATGGAGTCCTTGATTTTCAATTGTATTTCCTACTGATATTAATTGTTGAATTCAAAAATAGAGAGTTCCTCCCATTATTTCTTGTTAGCAAGCCTCCTCTTTTGATTCCAAACACACTTTTTGATACATTGATCATAGAATATAACACATGCGGCTAAAGGACCTAGTATATTAATTGAATGAAACAAGTATAAACACCTTTAAAACTCTAAACCTATTTAAATCCAATAGCCAAAGGAGTCATTCATCATCGTTTGCATGTCGTAGAAAAGTCAACCGGTTTAATTCCTAAATAATGAGACTTTCTAATCACCACAAGTTAATTAGGCTGCTCTTGCTATTGTCGGGACTATTTTTGATGCAATAACCTTGAAATTAACTTTTGTTTCTTTCTTAATAATTATATTCATTATGAAAAAGAGTCCATGAACTGTCTGTAACATGGATTCATTCAATTTAATAAACAATGGAGTCCTTGATTTTTAATTGCATTTCCTATTGATATTAATTGTTGAATTCAAAAATAGAGAGGTCCTCCCATCTTTTCTGGTTAGCAAGCCTCCTCTTTTGATTCCAAACACACTTTCTGATACATTGATCATGGAATATAACACATTCGACTAAGCAACCTAGTATGTTAATTGAATGAAACAAGTATAAAGACCTTTAAAACTCGAAATGTATTTCAATCCATCAGCCAAAGGAGTCATTCATCATGGTTTGCATTTCGTACAAATGTTAACTGGTTGAATTCCTAAATAATGAGACTTTCTAATCACCACACGTTAATTAGGCTGCTCTTGCTGTTGTCGGACTATTTTTCATGCAATAACCTTGCAATTAATTTTTATTTCTTCCTTAATAATCATATTCATTATGTAAAAGAGTCCCTGAATAGTCTGTAACATGAATTCATTCAATTTAAGATACAATGGAGTCCTTGAATTTGAATTGTATTTCCTATTGATATTAATTGCATTTCGTACAAATGTTAACTGGTTTCATTCCCAAAGAATGAGACTATCTAATCACCACACGTTAATTAGGTTGCTCTTGTTGTTGCCAGGACTATTTTTCATGCAACAACCTTGAAATTAACTTTTGTTTCTTTCTTAATAATTATATTTATTATGAAAAAGAGTCCATGAACGGTCTGTAACATGAATTCATTCAATTTAATAAACAATGGAGTCCTCGATTTTGAATTGTATTTCCTATTGATATTAATTGTTGAATTTAAAAATAGAGAGGTCCTCCTATCTTTTCTGGGTAGCAAGCCTCCTCTTTTGATTGCAAACACACTTTTTGATATGTTGATCATAGAATATATCACATGCGGCTAAAGGACCTAGTATATTAATTGAATGAAACAAGTTTAAACACCTTTAAAACTCTAAATCTATTTAAATCCATCAGCCAAAGGAGTCATTCATCATCGTTTGCATTTCATACAAAAGTCAACTGGTTTAATTCCTAAATAATGAGACTTTCTAATCACCACATGTTAATTAGGCTGCTCTTGTTGTTGTCGGCACTATTTTTCATGCAATAACCTTGAAATTAACTTTTGTTTCTTTCTTAATAATTATATTCATTATGAAAAAGAGTCCATGAACTGTCTGTAACATGGATTCATTCAATTTAATAAACAATGGAGTCCTTGATTTTTAATTGCATTTCCTATTGATATTAATTGTTGAATTCAAAAATAGAGAGGTCCTCCCATCTTTTCTGGTTAGCAAGCCTCCTCTTTTGATTCCAAACACACTTTCTGATACATTGATCATGGAATATAACACATTCGACTAAGCAACCTAGTATGTTAATTGAATGAAACAAGTATAAAGACCTTTAAAACTCGAAATGTATTTCAATCCATCAGCCAAAGGAGTCATTCATCATGGTTTGCATTTCGTACAAATGTTAACTAGTTTCATTCCCAAATAATGAGACTATCTAATCACCACACGTTAATTAGGTTGCTCTTGTTGTTGCCAAGACTATTTTTGTTGCAATAACCTTGAAATTAACTTTTGTTTCTTTCTTAATAACTATATTCATTATGTAAAAGAGTCCATGAACGGTCTGTAACATGAATTCATTCAATTTAATAAACAATGGAGTCCTCGATTTTGAAATGTATTTCCTATTGATATTAATTGTTGAATTCAAAAATAGAGTGGTCCTCCCATGTTTTCTGGTTAGCAAGCCTCCTCTTTTGATTGCAAATACACTTTTTGATACATTGATAATAGAATATAACACATGCGGCTAAAGGACCTAGTATATTAATTGAAGGAAACAAGTATAAACACCTTTAAAACTCCAAATCTATTTCAATCAATCAGCCAATGGAGTCATTCATCATCATTTGCATTTCGTACAAAAGTCAACCGGTTTAATTCCTAAATATTGAGACTTTCTAATCACCACACGTTAATTAGGCTACTCTTGCTGTTGTCAGGACTATTTTTGATGCAATAACCTTGAAATTAACTTTTGTTTCTTTCTTAATAATTATATTCATTATGAAAAAGAGTGCATGAACGGTCTGTAACATGAATTCATTCAATTTAATAAACAATGGAGTCCTTAATTTTTAATTGTATTTCCTATTGATATTAATTGTTGAATTCAAAAATAGAGAGGTCCTCCCATCTTTTCTGGTTAGCAAGCCTCCTCTTTTGATTCCAAACACACTTTCTGATACATTGATCATGGAATATATCACATGCGGCTAAGAAACCTAGTATGTTAATTGAATGACACAACTATAAAGACCTTTAAAACACTAAATCTATTTCAATCCATCAGCCAAAGGAGTCATTCATCATAGTTTGCATTTCGTACAAATGTTAACTAGTTTCATTCCCAAATAATGAGACTATCTAATCACCACACGTTAATTAGGTTGCTCTTGTTGTTGCCAGGACTATTTTTGATGCAATAACCTTGAAATTAACTTTTGTTTCTTTCTTAATAATTATATTCATTATGAAAAAGAGTCCATGAACGGTCTGTAACACGAATTCATTCAATTTAATAAATAATGGAGTGCTTGATTTTGAATTGTATTTCTTATTGATATTAATTGTTGAATTCAAAAATAGAGAGGTCCTCCCATCCTTTCTGGTTAGCAAGCCTCCTCTTTTGATTGCAAACACACTTTTTGATACATTGATCATAGAATATAACACATGCGGCTAAAGGACCTAGTATATTAATTGAATGAAAAATGTATAAACACCTTTAAAACTCTGAATCTATTTAAATCTATCAGCAAAGGAGTCATTCATCATCGTTTGCATTTCGTACAAAAGTCAACTGGTTTAATTCCTAAATAATGAGACTTTCTAATCACCACAAGTTAATTAGGCTACTCTTGTTGTTTTCGGGACTATTTTTCATGCAATAACCTTGAAATTAACATTTGTTTCTTTCTTAATAATTATATTCATTATGAAAAAGTGTCCATGAACGGTCTGTAACATGAATTCATCCAATTTAATAAACAATGGAGTCCTTCATTTTGAATTGTATTTCCTATTAATATTAATTGTTAAATTCAAAAATAGAGAGGTCCTCCCATCTTTTCTTGTTAGCAAGCCTCCTCTTTTGATTCCAAACACACTTTCTGATACATTGATCATGGAATATAACACATGCAGCTAAGCAACCCAGTATGTTAATTGAATGAAACAAGTATAAAGACCTTTAAAACTCTAAATCTATTTCAATCCATTAGCCAAAGGAGTCATTCATCATGGTTTGCATTTCGTACAAATGTTAACTGGTTTCATTCCCAAATAATGAGACTATCTAATCACCACACGTTAATTAGGTTGCTCTTGTTGTTGCCAGGACTATTTTTCATGCAACAACCTTGAAATTAACTTTTGTTTCTTTCTTAATAATTATATTCATTCTGAAAAAGAGTCCATGAACGGTCTGTAACATGAATTCATTCAATTTAATAAACAATGGAGTCCTCGATTTTGAATTGTATTTCCTATTGATATTAATTGTTGAATTTAAAAATAGAGAGGTCCTACCATCTTTTCTGGGTAGCAAGCCTCCTCTTTTGATTGCAAACACACTTTTTGATACGTTGATCATAGAATATATCACATGCGGCTAAAGGACCTAGTATATTAATTGAATGAAACAAGTATAAACACGTTTAAAACTCTAAATCTATTTAAATCCATTAGCCAAAAGAGTCATTCATCATCGTTTGCATTTCATACAAAAGTCAATTGGTTTAATTCCTAAATAATGGGACTTTCTAATCATCACATGTTAATTAGGCTGCTCTTGTTGTTGTCAGCACTATTTTTGATGCAATAACCTTGAAATTAACTTTTGTTTCTTTCTTAATAATTATATTCATTATGTAAAAGAGTCCATGAACGGTCTGTAACTTGAATTCATTGAATTTAATAAATAATGGAGTCCTTGATTTTAAATTGTATTTCCTACTGATATTAATTGTTGAATTCAAAAATAGAGAGTTCCTCCAATTATTTCTTGTTAGCAAGCCTCTTCTTTTGATTCCAAACACACTTTTTGATACATTGATCATAGAATATAACACATGCGGCTAAAGGACCTAGTATATTAATTGAATGAAACAAGTATAAACACCTTTAAAACTCTAAATCTATTTAAATCCAATAGCCAAAGGAGTCATTCATCATCGTTTGCATTTCGTACAAAAGTCAACCGGTTTAATTCCTAAATAATGAGACTTTCCAAATCACCACACGTTAATTAGGCTGCTCTTGCTATTGTCGGGACTATTTTTGATGCAATAACCTTGAAATTAACTTTTGTTTCTTTCTTAATAATTATATTCATTATGAAAAAGAGTCCATGAACAGTCTGTAACATGAATTCATTCAATTTAATAAACAATGGAGTCCTTGATTTTTAATTGTATTTCCTATTGATATTAATTGTTGAATTCAAAAATAGAGAGGTCCTCCCATCTTTTCTGGTTAGCAAGCCTCCTCTTTTGATTCCAAACACACTTTCTGATACATTGATCATGGAATATAACACATGCGGCTAAGCAACCTAGTATGTTAATTGAATGAAACAAGTATAAAGACCTTTAAAACTCTAAATCTATTTCAATCCATCACCCAAAGGAGTCATTCATCATGGTTTGCATTTCGTACAAATGTTAACTGGTTGAATTCCTAAATAATGAGACTTTCTATTCACCACACGTTAATTAGGCTGCTCTTGTTGTTGTCGGGACTATTTTTCTTGCAATAACCTTGCAATTAACTTTTATTTCTTCCTTAATAATTATATTCATTATGTAAAAGGTCCCTGAATAGTCTGTAACATGAATTCATTCAATTTAAGATACAATGGAGTCCTTGAATTTGAATTGTATTTACTATTGATATTAATTGCATTTCGGACAAATGTTAACTGGTTTCATTCCCAAATAATGAGACTATCTAATCACCACAAGTTAATTAGGTTGCTCTTGTTGTTGCCAGGAATATTTTTCATGCAACAACCTTGAAATTAACTTTTGTTTCTTTCTTAATAATTATATTCATTATGAAAAAGAGTCCATGAACGGTCTGTAACATGAATTCATTCAATTTAATAAACAATGGAGTCCTCGATTTTGAATTGTATTTCCTATTGATATTAATTGTTGAATTTAAAAATAGAGAGGTCCTCCTATCTTTTCTGGGTAGCAAGCCTCCTCTTTTGATTGCAAACACACTTTTTGATACGTTGATCATAGAATATATCACATGCAGCTAAAGGACCTAGTATATTAATTGAATGAAACAAGTATAAACACCTTTAAAACTGCAAATCTATTTCAATCAATCAGCCAAAGGAGTCATTCATCATCGTTTGCATTTCGTACAAAAGGCAACCGGTTTAATTCCTAAATAATGAGACTCTCTAATCACCACACGTTAATTAGGCTGCTCTTGCTGTTGTCAGGACTATTTTTGATGCAATAACCTTGAAATTAACTTTTGTTTCTTTCTTAATAATTATATTCATTATGAAAAAGAGTCCATGAACGGTCTGTAACATGAATTCATTCAATTTAATAAACAATGGAGTCCTTGATTTTTAATTGTATTTCCTATTGATATTAATTGTTGAATTCAAAAAAAGAGAGGTCCTCCCATCTTTTCTGGTTAGCAAGCCTCCTGTTTTGATTCCAAACACACTTTCTGATACATTGATCATGGAATATACCACATGCGGCTAAGAAACCTAGTATGTTAATTGAATGAAACAAGTATAAAGACCTTTAAAACTCTAAATCTATTTCAATGCATCAGCCAAAGGAGTCATTCATCATAGTTTGCATTTCGTACAAATGTTAACTGGTTTCATTCCCAAATAATGAGACTATCTAATCACCACACGTTAATTAGGTTGCTCTTGTTGTTGCCAGGACCATTTTTGATGCAATAACCTTGAAATTATCTTTTGTTTCTTTCTTAATAATTATATTCATTATGAAAAAGTGTCCATGAACGGTCTGTAACATGAATTCATTCAATTTAATAAACAATGGAGTCCTTCATTTTGAATTGTATTTCCTATTAATATTAATTGTTGAATTCAAAAATAGAGAGGTCCTCCCATCTTTTCTGGTTAGCAAGCCTCCTCTTTTGATTCCAAACACACTTTCTGATACATTGATCATGGAATATAACAGATGCGGCTAAGCAACCTAGTATGTTAATTGAATGAAACAAGTATAAAGTCCTTTAAAACTCTAAATCTATTTCAATCTATTAGCCAAAGGAGTCATTCATCATGGTTTGCATTTCGTACAAATGTTAACTGGTTTCATTCCCAAATAATGAGACTATCTAATCACCACACGTTAATTAGGTTGCTCTTGTTGTTGCCAGGACTATTTTTCATGCAACAACCTTGAAATTCACTTTTGTTTCTTTCTTAATAATTATATTCATTATGAAAAAGAGTCCATGAACGGTCTGTAACATGAATTCATTCAATTTAATAAACAATGGAGTCCTCGATTTTGAATTGTATTTCCTATTGATATTAATTGTTGCATTTAAAAATAGAGAGGTCCTATCATATTTTCTGGGTAGCAAGCCTCCTCTTTTGATTGCAAACACACTTTTTGATACATTGATCATAGAACATATCACATGCGACTAAAGGACCTAGTATATTAATTGAATGAAACAAGTATAAACACCTTTAAAACTCTAAATCTCTTTAAATCCATCAGCCAAAGGAGTCATTCATCATCATTTGCATTTCATACAAAAGTCAACTGGTTTAATTCCTAAATAATGGGACTTTCTAATCACCACATGTTAATTAGGCTGCTCTTGTTGTTGTCGGCACTATTTTTTCATGCAATAACCTTGAAATTAACTTTTGTTTCTTTCTTAATAATTACATTCATTATGTAAAAGAGTCCATGAACGGTCTGTAACTTGAATTCATTCAATTTAATACACAATGGAGTCCTTGATTTTAAATTGTATTTCCTACTGATATTAATTGTTGAATTCAAAAATAGAGAGTTCCTCCCATTATTTCTTGTTAGCAAGCCTCCTCTTTTGATTCCAAACACACTTTTTGATACATTGATCATAGAATATAACACATGCGGCTAAAGGACCTAGTATATTAATTGAATGAAACAAGTATAAACACCTTTAAAACTCTAAATCTATTTAAATCCAATAGCCAAAGGAGTCATTCATCATTGTTTGCATTTCATACAAAAGTCAACCGGTTTAATACCTAAATAATGAGACTTTCCAAATCACCACACGTTAATTAGGCTGCTCTTGCGGTTGTCGGGACTATTTTTGATGCAATAACCTTGAAATTAACTTTTGTTTCTTTCTTAATAATTATATTCATTATGAAAAAGAGTCCATGAACGGTCTGTAACATGAATTCATTCAATTTAATAAACAATGGAGTCCTTCATTTTTAATTGTATTTCCTATTGATAATAATTGTTGAATTCAAAAATAGAGAGGTCCTCCCATCTTTTCTGGTTAGCAAGCCACCTCTTTTGATTCCAAACACACTTTCTGATACATTGATCATGGAATATAACACATGCGGCTAAGCAACCTAGTATGTTAATTGAATGAAACAAGTATAAAGACCTTTAAAACTCTAAATCTATTTCAATCCATCAGCCAAAGGAGTCATTCATCATGGTTTGCATTTCGTACAAATGTTAACTGGTTGAATTCCTAAATAATGAGACTTTCTATTCACCACACGTTAATTAGGCTGCTCTTGTTGTTGTCGGGACTATTTTTCATGCAATAACCTTGCAATTAACTTTTATTTCTTCCTTAATAATTATATTCATTATGTAAAAGAGTCCCTGAATAGTCTGTAACATAAATTCATTCAATTTAAGATACAATGGAGTCCTTGAATTTGAATTGTATTTCCTATTGATATTAATTGCATTTCGTACAAATGTTAACTGGTTTCATTCCCAAATAATGAGACTATCTAATCACCACACGTTAATTAGGTTGCTCTTGTTGTTGCCAGGAATATTTTTCATGCATCAAACTTGAAATTAACTTTTGTTTCTTTCTTAATAATTATATTCATTATGAAAAAGAATCCATGAACGGTTTGTAACATGCATTCATTCAATTTAATAAACAATGGAGTCCTCGATTTTGAATTGTATTTCCTATTGATATTAATTGTTGAATTTAAAAATAGAGAGGTCCTCCTATCTTTTCTGGGTAGCAAGCCTCCTCTTTTGATTGCAAACACACTTTTTGATACGTTGATCATAGAATATATCACATGCGGCTAAAGGACCTAGTATATTAATTGAATGAAACAAGTATAAACACCTTTAAAACTCTAAATCTATTTAAATCCATCAGCCAAAGGAGTCATTCATCATCGTTTGCATTTCGTACAAAAGTCAACTAGTTTAATTCCTAAATAATGAGACTTTCTAATCACCACATGTTAATTAGGCTACTCTTGTTGTTGTCGGCACTATTTTTCATGCAATAACCTTGAAATTAACTTTTGTTTCTTTCTTAATAATTATATTCATTATGTAAAAGAGTCCATGAACGGTCTGTAACTTGAATTCATTCAATTTATTAAACAATGGAGTCCTTGATTTTGAATTGTATTTCCTATTGATATTAATTGTTGAATTCAAAAATAGAGAGGTCCTCCCATCTTTTCTGGTTAGCAAGCCTCCTCTTTTGATTCCAAACACACTTTCTGATACATTGATCATGGAATATATCACATGCGGCTAAGAAACCTAGTATGTTAATTGAATGAAACAACTATAAAGACCTTTAAAACTCTAAATCTATTTCAATCCATCAGCCAAAGGAGTCATTCATCATGGTTTGCATTTCGTACAAATGTTAACTAGTTTCATTCCCAAATAATGAGACTATCTAATCACCACACGTTAATTAGGTTGCTCTTGTTGTTGCCAGGACTATTTTTGATACAATAACCTTGAAATTAACTTTTGTTTCTTTCTTAATAATTATATTCATTGTGAAAAAGAGTCCATGAACGGTCTGTAACGTGAATTCATTCAATTTAATAAACAATGGAGTGCTTGATTTTGAATTGTATTTCCTATTGATATTAATTGTTGAATTCAAAAATAGAAAGTTCCTCTGATCATTTCTGGTTAGCAAGCCTCCTCTTTTCATTCAAAACACACTTTTTGATACATTGATCGTAGAATATAACACATGCGGTTAAGCAACCTAGTATGTTAATTGAATGAAACAAGTATCAAGACCTTTAAAACTCTAAATCTATTTCAATCCATCAGCCAAAGGAGTCATTCGTCATGGTTTGCATTTCATACAAATGTTAACTGATTTCATTACCAAATAATGAGACTTTCTAATCACCACACGCTAATTAGGTTACTCTTGTTCTAGCCCGGACTATTTTTTATGCAATAACCTTGAAATTGACTTTTGTTTCTTTCTTAATAATTATATTCATTAGGAAAAAGAGTCCATGAACGATCTGTAAAATGAATTCAATCAATTTGATAAACAATGGAGACCTTCAATTTGAATTCTATTTCCTATTGATATTAATTGTTGAAATTAAAAATAGATAGTCCCCCCCATCATTTCTGGTTAGCGAGCCTCCTCTTTTGATTTGAAACACACTTTTTGATACATTGGCCATGGAATATCACACATGTGGCTAAACAACTTAGTATATTAATTGAATGAAACAAGTATAAATACCATTAAAACTCTAAATCTATGTAAATCCATCAGCTAAAGGAGTGATTCATCATGGTTTGAATTTCGTACAAAAGTCAACTGGTTTACTTCCTAAATAATGAGACATTCTAATCACCACACGTTAATTAGACTGCTCTTGTTGATGTCGAGACTATTTTTCATGCAATAACCTTGAAATTAACTTTTGCTTCTTTCTTAATAACTATATTCATTATGTAAAAGAGTCCATGAACGGTTTGTAACATGAATTCATTCAATTTAATAAACAATGGAGTCCTCAATTTTGAAATGTATTTCCTATTGATAATAATTGTTGAATTCAAAAATAGAGAGGTCCTCCCATGTTTTCTGGTTAGCAAGCCTCCTCTTTTGATTACAAACACACTTTTTGATACATTGATAATAGAATATAACACATGCGGCTAAAGGACCTAGTATATTAATTGAATGAAACAAGTATAAACACCTTTAAAACTCCAAATCTATTTCAATCAATCAGCCAAAGGAGTCATTCATCATCGTTTGCATTTTGTACAAAAGTCAACCGGTTTAATTCCTAAATAATGAGACTTTCTAATCACCACACGTTAATTAGGCTACTCTTGCTATTGTCAGGACTATTTTTGATTCAATAACCTTGAAATTAGCTTTTGTTTCTTTCTTAATAATTATATTCATTATGAAAAAGAGTCCATGAACGGTCTGTAACATGAATTCATTCAATTTAATAAACAATGGAGTCCTTGATTTTTAATTGTGTTTCCTATTGATATTAATTGTTGAATTCAAAAATAGAGAGGTCCTCCCATCTTTTCTGGTTAGCAAGCCTCCTCTTTTGATTCCATATACACTTTTTGATACATTGATAATGGAATATAACACATGCGGCTAAAGGACCTAGTATATTAATTGAATGAAAAATGTATAAACACCTTTAAAACTCTAAATCTATTTAAATCCATCAGCCAAAGGAGTCATTCATCATCGTTTCCATTTCGTACAAAAGTCAATTGGTTTAATTCCTAAATAATGAGACTTTCTAATCACCAGAAGTTAATTAGGCTACTCTTGTTGTTTTCGGGAATATTTTTCATGCAATAACCTTGAAATTAACTTTTGTTTCTTTCTTAATAATTATATTCATTATGAAAAAGGGTCCATGAACGGTCTGTAACATGAATTCATCCAATTTAATAAACAATGGAGTCCTTCATTTTGAATTGTATTTCCTATTAATATTAATTGTTGAATTCAAAAATAGAGAGGTCCTCCCATCTTTTCTGGTTAGCAAGCCTCCTCTTTTGATTCCAAACACACTTTCTGATACATTGATCATGGAATATATCACATGTGGCTAAGAAACTTAGTATGTTAATTGAATGAAACAAGTATCAAGACCTTTAAAACTCTAAATCTATTTCAATCCATCAGCCAAAGGAGTCATTCATCATGGTTTGCATTTCATACAAATGTTAACTGGTTTCATTACCAAATAATGGGACTTTCTAATCACCACATGTTAATTAGGCTGCTTTTGTTGTTGTCGGCAGTATTTTTCATGCAATAACCTTGAAATTAACTTTTGTTTCTTTCTTAATAATTATATTCATTATGTAAAAGAGTCCATGAACGGTCTGTAACTTAAATTCATTCAATTTAATAAACAATGGAGTCCTTGATTTTCAATTGTATTTCCTACTGATATTAATTGTTGAATTCAAAAATAGAGAGTTCCTCCCATTATTTCTTGTTAGCAAGCCTCCTCTTTTTATTCCAAACACACTTTTTGATACATTCATCATAGAATATAACACATGCGGCTAAAGGACCTAGTATATTAATTGAATGAAACAAGTATAAACACCTTTAAAACTCTAAATCTATTTAAATCCAATAGCCAAAGGAGTCATTCATCATCTTTTGCATTTCGTACAAAATTCAACCGGTTTAATTCCTAAATAATGAGACTTTCTAATCACCACACGTTAATTAGGCTGCTCTTGCTATTGTCGGGACTATTTTTGATGCAATAACCTTGAAATTAACTTTTGTTTCTTTCTTAATAATTACATTCATTATGAAAAAGAGTCCATGAACGGTCTGTAACATGAATTCATTCAATTTAATAAACAATGAAATCCTTGATTTTTAATTGTATTTCCTATTGATATTAATTGTTGAATTCAAAAATAGAGAGGTCCTCCCATCTTTTCTGGTTAGCAAGCCTCCTCTTTTGATTGCAAACACACTTTTTGATACATTGATCATAGAATATAACACATGCGGCTAAAGGACCTAGTATATTAATTGAATGAAAAATGTATAAACACCTTTAAAACTCTAAATCTATTTAAATCCATCAGCCAAAGGAGTCATTGATCATCGTTTGCATTTCGTACAAAAGTCAACTGCTTTAATTCCTAAATAATGAGACTTTCTAATCACCAGAAGTTAATTAGGCTACTCTTGTTGTTTTCGGGACTATTTTTCATGCAATAACCTTGAAATTAACTTTTGTTTCTTTCTTAATAATTATATTCATTATGAAAAAGGGTCCATGAACGGTCTGTAACATGAATTCATCCAATTTAATAAACAATGGAGTCCTTCATTTTGAATTGTATTTCCTATTAATATTAATTGTTGAATTCAAAAATAGAGAGGTCCTCCCATCTTTTCTGGTTAGCAAGCCTCCTCTTTTGATTGCAAACACACTTTTTGATACATTGATCATAGAATATAACACATGCGGCTAAAGGACCTAGTATATTAATTGAATGAAAAATGTATAAACACCTTTAAAACTCTAAATCTATTTAAATCCATCAGCCAAAGGAGTCATAGATCATCGTTTGCATTTCGTACAAAAGTCAACTGCTTTAATTCCTAAATAATGAGACTTTCTAATCACCACAAGTTAATTAGGCTACTCTTGTTGTTTTCGGGACTATTTTTCATGCAATAACCTTGAAATTAACTTTTGTTTCTTTCTTAATAATTATATTCATTATGAAAAAGGGTCCATGAACGGTCTGTAACATGAATTCATCCAATTTAATAAACAATGGAGTCCTTCATTTTGAATTGTATTTCCTATTAATATTAATTGTTGAATTCAAAAATAGAGAGGTCCTCCCATCTTTTCTGGTTAGCAAGCCTCCTCTTTTAATTCCAAACACACTTTCTGATACATTGATCATGGAATATAACACATGCGGCTAAGCAACCTAGTATGTTAATTGAATGAAACAAGTATAAAGACCTTTAAAACTCTAAATCTATTTCAATCCATCAGCCAAAGGAGTCATTCATCATGGTTTGCATTTCGTACAAATGTTAACTGGTTTCATTCCCAAATAATGAGACTATCTAATCACCACACGTTAATTAGGTTACTCTTGTTGTTGCCAGGACTATTTTTGATGCAATAACCTTGAAATTAACTTTTGTTTCTTTCTTAATAATTATATTCGTTATGAAAAAGTGTCCATGAACGGTCTGTAACGTGAATTCATTCAATTTAATAAACAATGGAGTGCTTGATTTTGAATTGTATTTCCTATTGATATTAATTGTTGAATTCAAAAATAGAGAGGTCCTCCCATCTTTTCTGGTTAGCAAGCCTCCTCTTTTGATTGCAAACACACTTTTTGATACATTGATCATAGAATATAACACATGCGGCTAAAGGACCTAGTATATTAATTGAATGAAAAATGTATAAACACCTTTAAAACTCTGAATCTATTTAAATCCATCAGCCAAAGGAGTCATTCATCATCGTTTGCATTTCGTACAAAAGTCAACTGGTTTAATTCCTAAATAATGAGACTTTCTAATCACCACAAGGGTCCATGAACTGTCTGTAACATGAATTCATCCAATTTAATAAACAATGGAGTCCTTCATTTTGAATTGTATTTCCTATTAATATTAATTGTTGAATTCAAAAATAGAGAGGTCCTCCCATCTTTTCTGGTTAGCAAGCCTCCTCTTTTGATTCCAAACACACTTTCTGATACATTGATCATGGAATATAACACATGCGGCTAAGCAACCTGGTATGTTAATTGAATGAAACAAGTATAAAGACCTTTAAAACTCTAAATCTATTTCAATCCATCAGCCAAAGGAGTCATTCATCATGGTTTGCATTTCGTACAAATGTTAACTGGTTTCATTCCCAAATAATGAGACTATCTAATCACCACACGTTAATTAGGTTGCTCTTGTTGTTGCCAGGACTATTTTTCATGCAACAACCTTGAAATTAACTTTTGGTTCTTTCTTAATAATTATATTCATTATGAAAAAGAGTCCATGAACGATCTATAAATTGAATTCATTCAATTTAATAAACAGTGGAGTCCTTGATTTTAAATTGTATTTCCTATTGATATTAATTGTTGAATTCAAAAATAGAGAGGTCCTCCCATCTTTTCTGGTTAGCAAGCCTCCTGTTTTGATTGCAAACACACTTTTTGATATATTAATATTAGAATATAACACATGCGGCTAAAGGACCTAGTATATTAATTGAATGAAACAAGTATAAACACCTTTAAAACTCTAAATCTATTTAAATCCATCAGCCAAAGGAGTCATTCATCAT
Source organism: Ceriops zippeliana (assembly GCA_037897445.1). Taxonomy (NCBI): domain Eukaryota; kingdom Viridiplantae; phylum Streptophyta; class Magnoliopsida; order Malpighiales; family Rhizophoraceae; genus Ceriops; species Ceriops zippeliana. Next base: position 27,253 of record JBAPLH010001256.1, on the reverse strand, counting down.
CGTTTGCATTTTGTACAAAAGTCAACTGCTTTAATTCCTAAATAATGAGACTTTCTAATCACCACACGTTAATTAGGTTGCTCTTGCTGTTGTCGGGACTATTTTTCATGCAACAACCTTGAAATTAACTTTTGTTTCTTTCTTAATAATTATATTCATTATGTAAAAGAGTGCATGAACGGTCTGTAACATGAATTCATTCAATTTAATAAACAATGGAGTCCTTGATTTTTAATTGTATTTCCTAGTGATATTAATTGCTGAATTCAAAAATAGAGAGGTCCTCCCATCTTTTCTGGTTCGCAAGCCACCTCTTTTGATTCCAAACACACTTTTTGATACATTGATCATGGAATATAACACATGCGGCTAAGCAACCTAGTATGTTAATTGAATGAAACAAGTATAAAGACCTTTAAAACTCTAAATCTATTTCAATCCATCAGCCAAAGGAGTCATTCATCATGGTTTGCATTTCGTACAAATGTTAACTGGTTTAATTCCTAAATAATGAGACTTTCTAATCACCACACGTTAATTAGGCTGCTCTTGATGTTGTCGGGACTATTTTTCATGCAATAACCTTGCAATTCACTTTTATTTCTTCCTTAATAATTATATTCATTATGTAAAAGAGTCCCTGAATAGTCTGTAACATGAATTCATTCAATTTAAGAAACAATGGTGTCCTTGAATTTGTATTGTATTTCCTAATGATATTAATTGTTGAAATCAAAAATAGAAAGTTCCTCTGATCATTTCTGGTTAGCAAGCCTCCTCTTTTCATTCAAAACACACTTTTTGATACATTGATCGTAGAATATAACACATGCGGTTAAGCAACCTGGTATGTTAATTGAATGAAACAAGTATCAAGACCTTTAAAACTCTAAATTTATTTCAATCCATCAGCCAAAGGAGTCATTCATCATGGTTTGCATTTCGTACAAATGTTAACTGGTTTCATTACCAAATAATGAGACTTTCTAATCACCACACGCTAATTAGGTTACTCTTGTTCTAGCCCGGACTATTTTTTATGCAATAACCTTGAAATTAACTTTTGTTTCTTTCTTAATAATTATATTCATTAGGAAAAAGAGTCCATGAACGATCTGTAAAATGAATTCAATCAATTTAATAAACAATGGAGTCCTTCAATTTGAATTCTATTTCCTATTGATATTAATTGTTGAAATTAAAAATAGATAGTCCCTCCCATCATTTCTGGTTAGCGAGCCTCCTCTTTTGATTTGAAACACACTTTTTGATACATTGGCCACGGAATATCACACATGCGGCTAAACAACTAAGTATATTAATTGAATGAAACAAGTATAAATACCATTAAAACTCTAAATCTATTTAAATCCATCAGCCAAAGGAGTGATTCATCATGGTTTGAATTTCGTACAAAAGTCAACTGGTTTAATTCCTAAATAACGAGACTTTCTAATCACCACACGTTAATTAGGCTCCTATTGTTGTTACCAGGACTATTTTTCATGCAATAACCTTGAAATTAACTTTTGCTTCTTATGACTATTTTGATCATGAAAAAAATGCCCATGGACCATCTATAACATGAATTCATTTAGCTTAATAAATAATGGAGTCCTTGATTTTGAATTGTATTTCCTATTCATATTAATTGTTGAATTTAAAAATAGAGAGGTCCTCCCATCTTTTCTGGGTAGCAAACCTCCTCTTTTGATTGCAAACACAATTTTTGATACATTGATCATAGAATATAACACATGCAGCTAAAGCACCTAGTATATTAATTGAATGAAACAAGTATAAACACCTTTAAAACACTAAATCTATTTAAATCCATCATCCAAAGGAGTCATTCATCATCGTGTGCATTTCATACAAAAGTCAACTGGTTTAATTCCTAAATAATGAGACCTTCCAATCACCACACGTTAATTAGGCTGCTCTTGTTGTTGTTGGGACTATTTTTCATGCAAGAACCTTGAAATTAATTTTTGTTTCTTTCTTAATAATTATATTCATTATGTAAAAGAGTCCATGAATAGTCTGTAACTTGAATTCATTCAATTTAATAAACAATGGAGTCCTTGATTTTAAATTGTATTTACTACTGATATTAATTGTTGAATTCAAAAATAGAGAGTTCCTCCCATTATTTCTGGTTAGCAAGCCTCCTCTTTTGATTCCAAACACACTTTTTGATACATTGATCATAGAATATAACACATGCGGCTAAAGGACCTAGTATATTAATTGAATGAAACAAGTATAAACACCTTTAAAACTCTAAATCTATTTAAATCCATCAGCCAAAGGAGTCATTCATCATTGTTTGCATTTCGTAGAAAAGTCAACTGGTTTAATTCCTAAATAATGACACTTTCTAATCACCACACGTTAATTAGGCTGCTCTTATTGTTGTCGGAACTATTTTTCATGCAATAACCTTGAAATTAACTTTTGTTAATTTCTTAATAATTATATTCATTATGAAAAAGAGTCCATGACCGATCTGTAACTTGAATTCATTCAATTTAATAAACAGTGGAGTCCTTGATTTTAAATTGTATTTCCTATTGATATTAATTGTTGAATTCAAAAATAGAGAGTTCCTCCCATCATTTCTGGTTAGCAAGCCTCCTCTTTTGATTCCATATACACTTTTTGATACATTGATCATGGAATATAACACATGCGGCTAAAGGACCTAGTATATTAATTGAATGAAACAAGTATAAACACCTTTAAAACACTAAATCTATTTAAATCCATCAGCCAAAGGAGTCATTCATCATCGTGTGCATTTCATACAAAAGTCAACTGGTTTAATTCCTAAATAATGAGACCTTCTAATCACCACACGTTAATTAGGCTGCTCTTGTTGTGGTCGGGACTATTTTTCATGCAATAACCTTGAAATTAACTTTTGCTTCTTTCTTAATAATTATATTCATTATGTGAGAGAGTCCATGAACGGTCTGTAACATGAATTCATTCAATTTAATAAACAATGGAGTCCTCGATTTTAAATTGTATTTCCTATTGATATTAATTGTTGAATTCAAAAATAGAGAGTTCCTCCCATCATTTCTGGTTAGCAAGCCTCCTCTTTTGATTCCATACACACTTTTTGATACATTGATCATGGAATATAACACATGCGGCTAAGCAACCTCGTATATTAATTGAATGAAACAAGTATAAAGACCATTAAAACTCTAAATCTATTTAAATCAATCAGCCAAAGGAGTCATCCATCATTGTTTGCAATTCGTACAAAAGTCAACTGGTTTAATTCCTAAATAATGAGACCTTCTAATCACCACACGTTAATTAGGCTGCTCTTGTTGTTGTCGGCACTATTTTTCATGCAATAACCTTGAAATTAACTTTTGCTTCTTTCTTAATAATTATATTCATTATGTGAAAGAGTCCATGAATGGTCTGTAACACGAATTCATTCAATTTAATAAACAATGGAGTCCTTGATTTTTAATTGTATTTCCTATTGATATTAATTGTTGAATTCAAAAATAGAGAGGTCCTCCCATCGTGTCTGGTAAGCAAGCCTCCTGTTTTGATTCCAAACACACTTTTTGATACATTGATCATAGAATATAACATATGCGGCTAAAGGACCTAGTATATTAATTGAATGAAACAAGTATAAACACCTTTAAAACTCTAAATCTATTTAAATCCATCAGCCAAAGGAGCCATTATTCATCGTTTGCATTTCGTACAGAAGTCAACTGGTTTAATTCCTATATAATGGGACTTTTAATCACCACACGTTAATTAGGCTGCTCTTGTTGTTGTCGGGACTATTTTTCATGCAATAACCTTGAAATTAACTTTTATTTCTTCCTTAATAATTATATTCATTATGTAAAAGTGTCCATGAATAGTCTGTAACATGAATTCATTCAATTTAATAAAGAATGGAGTCCTTGATTTTGAATTGTATTTCCTATTCATATTAATTGTTGAATTCAAAAATAGAGAGGTCCTCCCATCTTTTCTGGTTAGCAAGCCTCCTCTTTTGATTGCAAACACACTTTTTGATATATTGATAATAGAATATAACACATGCGTCTAAAGGACCTAGTATATTAGTTGAATGAAACAAGTATAAACACCTTTAAAACTCTAAATCTATTTAAGTCCATCAGCCAAAGGAGTCGTTCATCATCGTTTGCATTTCGTACAAAAGGCAACTGGTTTAATTCCTAAATAATGAGACTTTCTAATCACCACACGTTGATTAGGCTGCTCTTGCTGTTGTCGGGACTATTTTTCATGCAATAACCTTGAAATTAACTTTTGTTTCTTTCTTAATAATTATATTCATTATGTAAAAGAGTCCATGAATGGTCTGTAACTTGAATTCATTCAATTTAATAAGCAATGGAGTCCTTGATTTTAAATTCTATTTCCTACTGATATTAATTGTTGAATTCAAAAATAGAGAGTTCCTCCCATTATTTCTGGTTAGCAAGCCTCCTCTTTTGATTCCAAACACACTTTTTGATACATTGATCATGGAATATAACACATGCGGCTAAGCAACCTCGTATAATAATTGAATGAAACAAGTATAAAGACCATTAAAACTCTAAATCTATCTTAATCCGTCAGCCAAAGGAGTCATTTATCATGGCTTGCATTTCGTCCAAATGTTTACTGGTTCAATTCCTAAATAATGAGACTTTCTAATCACCACACGTTAATTAGGCTGCTCTTGTTGTTGTCGGGACTATTTTTCATGCAATAACCTTGCAATTAACTTTTATTTCTTCCTTAATAATTATATTCATTATGTAAAAGAGTCCCTGAATAGTCTGTAACATGAATTAATTCTATTTAAGAAACAATGGAGTCCTTGAATTTGAATTGTATTTCCTATTGATATTAATTGTTGAAATCAAAAATAGAAAGTTCCTCTGATCATTTCTGGTTAGCAAGCCTCCTCTTTTCATTCAAAACACACTTTTTGATACATTGATCGTAGAATATAACACATGCGGTTAAGCAACCTGGTATGTTAATTGAATGAAACAAGTATCAAGACCCTTAAAACTCTAAATCTATTTCAATCCATCAGCCAAAGGAGTCATTCATCATGGTTTGCATTTCATACAAATGTTAACTGGTTTCATTACCAAATAATGAGACTTTCTAATCACCACAAGTTAATTAGGTTACTCTTGTTGTAGCCCGGACTATTTTTTATGCAATAACCTTGAAATTAACTTTTGTTTCTTTCTTAATAATTATATTCATTAGGAAAAAGAGTCCATGAACGATCTGTAAAATGAATTCATTCAATTTAATAAACAATGGAGACCTTGAATTTGAATTGTATTTCCTATTGATATTAATTGTTGAAATTAAAAATAGATAGTCCCTCCCATCATTTCTGGTTAGCAAGCCTCCTCTTTTGATTTGAAACACACTTTTTGATACATTGGTCATGGAATATCACACATGCGGCTAAACAACTTAGTATATTAATTGAATGAAACAAGTATAAATACCATTAAAACTCTAAATCTATTTAAATCCATCAGCCAAAGGAGTCATTCATCATCGTTTGCATTTCATACAAAAGTCAACTGGGTTAATTCCTAAATAATGAGACTTTCTAATCACCACACGTTAATTAGGTTGCTCTTGTTGTTGTCCGGACTATTTTTCATGCAATAACCTTGAAATTAACTTTTGTTTCTTTCTTAATAATTATATTCATTATGTATAAGAGTCCATGAACGATCTGTAACTTGAATTCATTCAATTTAATAAACAGTGGAGTCCTTTATTTTAAATTCTATTTCCTATTGATATTAATTGTTGAATTCAAAAATAAAGAGGTCCTCCAATCTTTTCTGGTTAGCAAGCCTCCTCTTTTGATTCCAAACACACTTTCTGATACATTAATCATGGAATATAACACATGCAGCTAAGCAACCTATTATGTTAATTGAATGAAACAAGTATAAAGACCTTCAAAACCCTAAATCTATTTCAATCCATTAGCCAAAGGAGTCATTCATCATGGTTTGCATTTCGTACAAATGTTAAATGGTTTCATTCCCAAATAATGAGACTATTTAATCACCACACGTTAATTAGGTTGCTCTTGTTGTTGCCAGGACTATTTTTTATGGAATAACCTTGAAATTAACTTTTGTTTCTTTCTTAATAATTATATTCATTATGAAAAAGTGTCCATGAACGGTCTGTAACATGAATTCATTCAATTTAATAAACAATGGAGTCCTGGATTTTGAATTGTAATTCCTATTGATATTAATTGTTGAATTCAAAAATAGAGAGGTCCTCCCATCTTTTCTAGTTGGCAAGCCTCCTCTTTTGATTGCAAGAACACTTTTTGATACATTGATCATAGAATATAACACATGCGGCTAAAAGACCTAGTACATTAATTCAATGAAAAATGTATAAACACCTTTAAAACTCTAAATCTATTTGAATCCATCAGCCAAAGGAGTCATTCATCATCGTTTGCATTTCGTACAAAAGTCAATTGGTTTAATTCCTAAATAATGAGACTTTTCAATCACCACACGTTAATTAGGCTGTTCTTGTTGTTGTCGGGAGTATTTTTCATGCAATAACCTTGAAATTAACTTTTTTTTCTTTCTTAATAATTATATTCATTATGAAAAAGAGTCCACGAACGGTCTGTAACATGAACTCATTCAATTTAATAAACAATGGAGTCCTGGATTTTGAATTGTAATTCCTATTGATATTAATTGTTGAATTCAAAAATAGAGAGGTCCTCCCATCTTTTCTAGTTGGCAAGCCTCCTCTTTTGATTGCAAGCACACTTTTTGATACATTGATCATAGAATATAACACATGCGACTAAAGGACCTAGTACATTAATTGAATGAAAAATGTATAAACACCTTTAAAACTCTAAATCTATTTAAATCCATCAGCCAAAGGAGTCATTCATCATCATTTGCATTTCGTACAAAAGTCAACTGGTTTAATTCCTAAATAATGAGACTTTTCAATCACCACACGTTAATTAGGCTGCTCTTGTTGAAATTAACTTTTTTTTCTTTCTTAATAATTATATTCATTATGAAAAAGAGTCCACGAACGGTCTGTAACATGAATTCATTCAATTTAATAAACAATGGAGTCCTTGATTTTGAATTTTATTTCCTATTGATATTAATTGTTGAATTCAAAAATAGAGAGGTCCTCCCATCGTTTCTGGTAAGCAAGCCTCCTGTTTTGATTCCAAACACACTTTTTGATACATTGATCATAGAATATAACATATGCGGCTAAAGGACCTAGTATATTAATTGAATGAAACAAGTATAAACACCTTTAAAACTATAAATCTATTTAAATCCATCAGCCAAAGGAGCCATTCTTCATCGTTTGCATTTCGTACAAAAGTCAACTGGTTTAATTCCTAAATAATGAGACTTTCTAATCACCACACGTTAATTAGGCTGCTCTTGTTGTTGTCGGGACTATTTTCATGCAATAACCTTGAAATTAACTTTTATTTCTTCCTTAATAATTATATTCATTATGTAAAAGAGTCCATGAACAGTCTGTAACACGAATTCATTCAATTTAATAAACAATGGAGTCCTTGATTTTGAAATGTATTTCCTATTGATGTTAATTGTTGAATTCAAAAATAGAGAGGTCCTCCCATCTTTTCTGGTTAGCAAGCCTCCTCTTTTAATTGCAAACACACTTTTTGAAATATTGATAATAGAATATAACACATGCGTCTAAAGGACCTAGTATATTAATTGAATGAAACAAGTATAAACACCATTAAAACTCTAAATCTATTTAAATCCATAAGCCAAAGGAGTCATTCATCATCGTTTGCATTTCGTACAAAAGTCAACTGGTTTAATTCCTAAATAATGAGACTTTTCAATCACCACACGTTAATTAGGCTGCTCTTGTTGAAATTAACTTTTTTTTCTTTCTTAATAATTATATTCATTATGAAAAAGAGTCCACGAACGGTCTGTAACATGAATTCATTCAATTTAATAAACAATGGAGTCCTTGATTTTGAATTGTATTTCCTATTGATATTAATTGTTGAATTAAAAAATAGAGAGGTCCTCCCATCGTTTCTGGTAAGCAAGCCTCCTGTTTTGATTCCAAACACACTTTTTGATACATTGATCATAGAATATCACATATGCGGCTAAAGGACCTAGTATATTCATTGAATGAAACAAGTATAAACACCTTTAAAACTCTAAATCTATTTAAATCCATCAGCCAAAGGAGCCATTCTTCATCGTTTGCATTTCGTACAAAAGTCAACTGGTTTAATTCCTATATAATGAGACTTTTTAATCACCACACGTTAATTAGGCTACTCTTGTTGTTTTTCGGGACTATTTTTCATGCAATAACCTTGAAATTAACTTTTATTTCTTCCTTAATAATTATATTCATTATGTAAAAGAGTCCATGAACAGTCTGTAACACGAATTCATTCAATTTAATAAACAATGGAGTCCTTGATTTTGAATTGTATTTCCTATTGATATTAATTGTTGAATTCAAAAATAGAGAGGTCTTCCCATCTTTTCTGGTAAGCAAGCCTCCTGTTCTGATTCCAAACACACTTTTTGATACATTGATCATAGAATATAACATATGCGTCTAAAGGACCTAGTATATTAATTGAATGAAACAAGTATAAACACCATTAAAACTCTAAATCTATTTTCAATCCATCAGCCAAAGGAGTCATTCATCATGGTTTGCATTTCGTACAAATGTTAACTGGTTTCATTCCCACATAATGAGACTATCTAATCACCACACGTTAATTAGGCTGCTCTTGTTGTTGTCGGCACTATTTTTCATGCAATAACCTTGAAATTAACTTTTTTATTCGTTCTTAATAATTATATTCATTATGAAAAAGAGTCCACGAACGGTCTGTAACATGAATTCATTCAATTTAATAAACATTGGAGTCCTTGATTTTGAATTGTATTTCCTATTAATATTAATTGTTGAATTCAAAAATAGAGAGGTCCTCCCATCGTTTCTCGTTGGCAAGCCTCCGCTTTTGATTGCAAGCACACTTTTTGATACATTGATCATAGAATATAACACATGCGGCTAAAGGACCTAGTACATTAATTGAATGAAAAATGCATAAAGACCTTTAAAACTCTAAATCTATTTAAATCCATCAGCCAAAGGAGTCATTCATCATCGTTGGCATTTCGTACAAAAGTCAACTGGTTCAATTCCTAAATAATGAGACTTTTCAATCACCACACGTTAATTAGGCTGCTCTTGTTGAAATTAACCTTTTTTTCTTTCTTAATAATTATATTCATTATGAAAAAGGTTCCACGAATGGTCTGTAACATGAATTCATTCAATTTAATAAACAATGGAGTCCTTGATTTTGAAATGTATTTCCTATTGATATTAATTGTTGAATTCAAAAATAGAGAGGTCCTCCCATCTTTTCTGGTTAGCAAGCCTCCTCTTTTGATTGCAAACACACTTTTTGATATATTGATAATAGAATATAACACATGCGGCTAAAGGACCTAGTATATGAATTGAATGAAACAAGTATAAACACCTTTAAAACTCTAAATCTATTTAAATCCATCAGCCAAAGGAGCCATTCTTCATCGTTTGCATTTCATACAAAAGTCAACTGGTTTAATTCCTATATAATGAGACTTTTTGATCACCACACGTTAATTAGGCTGCTCTTGTTGTTGTCGGCACTATTTTTCATGCAATAACCTTGAAATTAACTTTTATTTCTTCCTTAATAATTATATTCATTATGTAAAAGAGTCCATGAACAGTCTGTAACACGAATTCATTCAATTTAATAAACAATGGAGCCCTTGATTTTGAAATGAATTTCCTATTGATATTAATTGTTGAATTCAAAAATAGAGAGGTCCTCCCATCTTTTCTGGTTAGCAAGCCTCCTCTTTTGATTGCAAACACACTTTTTGATATATTGATAATAGAATATTACACATGCGTCTAAAGGACCTAGTATATTAATTGAATGAAAACAAGTATAAAAACACTTTTAAAACTCTAAATCTATTTAAATCCATCAGCCAAAGGAGTCATTCATCATCGTTCACATTTCGTACAAAAGTCAACTGGTTTAATTCCTAAATAATGAGACTTTCTGATCACCACACGTTAATTAGGCTACTCTTGTTGTTTTTCGGGACTATTTTTCACGCAATAACCTTGAAATTAACTTTTATTTCTTCCTTAATAATTATATTCATTATGTAAAAGAGTCCATGAATAGTCTGTAACACGAATTCATTCAATTTAATAAACAATGGAGTCCTTGATTTTGAATTGTATTTCCTATTGCTATTAATTGTTGAATTCAAAAATAGAGAGGTCATCCCATCTTTTCTGGTTAGCAAGCCTCCTCTTTTGATTGCAAACACACTTTTTGATATATTGATAATAGAATATAACACATGCGTCTAAAGGACCTAGTATATTAATTGAATGAAACAAGTGTAAACACCTTTAAAACATTAAATCTATTTAAATCCATCAGCTAAAGAAGTCATTCATCATCGTTCGCATTTCGTACAAAAGTCAACTGGTTTAATTCCTAAATAATGAGACTTTCTAATCACCACACGTTAATTAGGCTACTCTTGTTGTTTTTCGGGACTATTTTTCACGCAATAACCTTGAAATTAACTTTTATTTCTTCCTTAATAATTATATTCATTATGTAAAAGAGTCCATGAACAGTCTGTAACACGAATTCATTCAATTTAATAAACAATGGAGTCCTTGATTTTGAAATGTATTTCCTATTGATATTAATTGTTGAATTCAAAAATAGAGAGGTCCTCCCATCTTTTCTGGTTAGCAAGCCTCCTCTTTTGATTGCAAACACACTTTTTGATATATTGATAATAGAATATAACACATGCGTCTAAAGGACCTAGTATATTAATTGAATGAAACAAGTATAAACACCTTTAAAACTCTAAATCTATTTAAATCCATCAGTCAAAGGAGTCATTCATCATCGTTTGCATTTCGTACAAAAGTCAACTGGTTTAATTCCTAAATAATGAGACTTTCTAATCACCACAAGTTAATTAGGCTGCTCTTGTTGTTGTCGGGACTATTTTTCATGCAATAACCTTGAAATTAACTTTTTTTTCTTTCTTAATAATTATATTCATTATGCAAAAGAGTCCACGAACGGTCTGTAACATGAATTCATTCAATTTAATAAACATTGGAGTCCTTGATTTTGAATTGTATTTCCTATTAATATTAATTGTTGAATTCAAAAATAGAGAGGTCCTCCCATCGTTTCTGGTAAGCAAGCCTCCTGTTTTGATTCCAAACACACATTTTGATACATTGATCATAGAACATAACATATGCGGCTAAAGGACCTAGTATATTAATTGAATGAAACAAGTATAAACACCTTTAAAACTCTAAATCTATTTAAATCCATCAGCCAAAGGAGCCATTCTTCATCGTTTGCATTTCGTACAAAAGTCAACTGGTTTAATTCCTATATAATGAGACTTTTCAATCACCACACGTTAATTAGGCTGCTCTTGTTGAAATTAACCTTTATTTCTTTCTTAATAATTATATTCATTATGAAAAAGAGTCCACGAAAGGTCTGTAACATGACTTCATTCAATTTAATAAACAATGGAGTCCTTGATTTTGAATTGTATTTCCTATTGATATTAATTGTTGACTTCACAAATAGAGAGGTCCTCCCATCGTTTCCGGTAAGCAAGCCTCCTATTTTGATTGCAAACACACTTTTTGATACATTGATCATAGAATATAACATATGCGGCTAAAGGACCTAGTATATTAATTGAATGAAACAAGTATAAACACCTTTAAAACTCTAAATCTATTTAAATCCATCAGCCAAAGGAGCCATTCTTCATCGTTTGCATTTCGTAGAAAATTCAACTGGTTTAATTCCTAAATAATGAGACTTTCTAATCACCACACGTTAATTAGGCTGCTCTTGTTGTTGTCGGGACTATTTTCATGCAATAACCTTGAAATTAACTTTTATTTCTTCCTTAATAATTATATTCATTATGTAAAAGAGTCCATGAACAGTCTGTAACACGAATTCATTCAATTTAATAAACAATGGAGTCCTTGATTTTGAAATGTATTTCCTATTGATGTTAATTGTTGAATTCAAAAATAGAGAGGTCCTCCCATCTTTTCTGGTTAGCAAGCCTCCTCTTTTAATTGCAAACACACTTTTTGAAATATTGATAATAGAATATAACACATGCGTCTAAAGGACCTAGTATATTAATTGAATGAAACAAGTATAAACACCATTAAAACTCTAAATCTATTTAAATCCATAAGCCAAAGGAGTCATTCATCATCGTTTGCATTTCGTACAAAAGTCAACTGGTTTAATTCCTAAATAATGAGACTTTTTTCAATCACCACACGTTAATTAGGCTGCTCTTGTTGAAATTAACTTTTTTTTCTTTCTTAATAATTATATTCATTATGAAAAAGAGTCCACGAACGGTCTGTAACATGAATTCATTCAATTTAATAAACAATGGAGTCCTTGATTTTGAATTGTATTTCCTATTGATATTAATTGTTGAATTAAAAAATAGAGAGGTCCTCCCATCGTTTCTGGTAAGCAAGCCTCCTGTTTTGATTCCAAACACACTTTTTGATACATTGATCATAGAATATCACATATGCGGCTAAAGGACCTAGTATATTAATTGAATGAAACAAGTATAAACACCTTTAAAACTCTAAATCTATTTAAATCCATCAGCCAAAGGAGCCATTCTTCATCGTTTGCATTTCGTACAAAAGTCAACTGGTTTAATTCCTATATAATGAGACTTTTTAATCACCACACGTTAATTAGGCTACTCTTGTTGTTTTTCGGGACTATTTTTCATGCAATAACCTTGAAATTAACTTTTATTTCTTCCTTAATAATTATATTCATTATGTAAAAGAGTCCATGAACAGTCTGTAACACGAATTCATTCAATTTAATAAACAATGGAGTCCTTGATTTTGAATTGTATTTCCTATTGATATTAATTGTTGAATTCAAAAATAGAGAGGTCTTCCCATCTTTTCTGGTAAGCAAGCCTCCTGTTCTGATTCCAAACACACTTTTTGATACATTGATCATAGAATATAACATATGCGTCTAAAGGACCTAGTATATTAATTGAATGAAACAAGTATAAACACCATTAAAACTCTAAATCTATTTCAATCCATCAGCCAAAGGAGTCATTCATCATGGTTTGCATTTCGTACAAATGTTAACTGGTTTCATTCCCACATAATGAGACTATCTAATCACCACACGTTAATTAGGCTGCTCTTGTTGTTGTCGGCACTATTTTTCATGCAATAACCTTGAAATTAACTTTTTTTTCGTTCTTAATAATTATATTCATTATGAAAAAGAGTCCACGAATGGTCTGTAACATGAATTCATTCAATTTAATAAACATTGGAGTCCTTGATTTTGAATTGTATTTCCTATTAATATTAATTGTTGAATTCAAAAATAGAAAGGTCCTCCCATCGTTTCTCGTTGGCAAGCCTCCGCTTTTGATTGCAAGCACACTTTTTGATACATTGATCATAGAATATAACACATGCGGCTAAAGGACCTAGTACATTAATTGAATGAAAAATGCATAAAGACCTTTAAAACTCTAAATCTATTTAAATCCATCAGCCAAAGGAGTCATTCATCATCGTTGGCATTTCGTACAAAAGTCAACTGGTTCAATTCCTAAATAATGAGACTTTTCAATCACCACACGTTAATTAGGCTGCTCTTGTTGAAATTAACCTTTTTTTCTTTCTTAATAATTATATTCATTATGAAAAAGGTTCCACGAATGGTCTGTAACATGAATTCATTCAATTTAATAAACAATGGAGTCCTTGATTTTGAAATGTATTTCCTATTGATATTAATTGTTGAATTCAAAAATAGAGAGGTCCTCCCATCTTTTCTGGTTAGCAAGCCTCCTCTTTTGATTGCAAACACACTTTTTGATATATTGATAATAGAATATAACACATGCGGCTAAAGGACCTAGTATATGAATTGAATGAAACAAGTATAAACACCTTTAAAACTCTAAATCTATTTAAATCCATCAGCCAAAGGAGCCATTCTTCATCGTTTGCATTTCATACAAAAGTCAACTGGTTTAATTCCTATATAATGAGACTTTTTGATCACCACACGTTAATTAGGCTGCTCTTGTTGTTGTCGGCACTATTTTTCATGCAATAACCTTGAAATTAACTTTTATTTCTTCCTTAATAATTATATTCATTATGTAAAAGAGTCCATGAACAGTCTGTAACACGAATTCATTCAATTTAATAAACAATGGAGCCCTTGATTTTGAGATGTATTTCCTATTGATATTAATTGTTGAATTCAAAAATAGAGAGGTCCTCCCATCTTTTCTGGTTAGCAAGCCTCCTCTTTTGATTGCAAACACACTTTTTGATATATTGATAATAGAATATTACACATGCGTCTAAAGGACCTAGTATATTAATTGAATGAAACAAGTATAAACACCTTTAAAACTCTAAATCTATTTAAATCCATCAGCCAAAGGAGTCATTCATCATCGTTCACATTTCGTACAAAAGTCAACTGGTTTAATTCCTAAATAATGAGACTTTCTGATCACCACACGTTAATTAGGCTACTCTTGTTGTTTTTCGGGACTATTTTTCACGAAATAACCTTGAAATTAACTTTTATTTCTTCCTTAATAAATATATTCATTATGTAAAAGAGTCCATGAATAGTCTGTAACACGAATTCATTCAATTTAATAAACAATGGAGTCCTTGATTTTGAATTGTATTTCCTATTGCTATTAATTGTTGAATTCAAAAATAGAGAGGTCATCTCATCTTTTCTGGTTAGCAAGCCTCCTCTTTTGATTGCAAACACACTTTTTGATATATTGATAATAGAATATAACACATGCGTCTAAAGGACCTAGTATATTAATTGAATGAAACAAGTGTAAACACCTTTAAAACTTTAAATCTATTTAAATCCATCAGCTAAAGAAGTCATTCATCATCGTTCGCATTTCGTACAAAAGTCAACTGGTTTAATTCCTAAATAATGAGACTTTCTAATCACCACACGTTAATTAGGCTACTCTTGTTGTTTTTCGGGACTATTTTTCACGCAATAACCTTGAAATTAACTTTTATTTCTTCCTTAATAATTATATTCATTATGTAAAAGAGTCCATGAACAGTCTGTAACACGAATTCATTCAATTTAATAAACAATGGAGTCCTTGATTTTGAAATGTATTTCCTATTGATATTAATTGTTGAATTCAAAAATAGAGAGGTCCTCCCATCTTTTCTGGTTAGCAAGCCTCCTCTTTTGATTGCAAACACACTTTTTGATATATTGATAATAGAATATAACACATGCGTCTAAAGGACCTAGTATATTAATTGAATGAAACAAGTATAAACACCTTTAAAACTCTAAATCTATTTAAATCCATCAGTCAAAGGAGTCATTCATCATCGTTTGCATTTCGTACAAAAGTCAACTGGTTTAATTCCTAAATAATGAGACTTTCTAATCACCACAAGTTAATTAGGCTGCTCTTGTTGTTGTCGGGACTATTTTTCATGCAATAACCTTGAAATTAACTTTTTTTTCTTTCTTATAATAATTATATTCATTATGCAAAAGAGTCCACGAACGGTCTGTAACATGAATTCATTCAATTTAATAAACATTGGAGTCCTTGATTTTGAATTGTATTTCCTATTAATATTAATTGTTGAATTCAAAAATAGAGAGGGTCCTCCCATCGTTTCTGGTAAGCAAGCCTCCTGTTTTGATTCCAAACACACATTTTTTGATACATTGATCATAGAACATAACATATGCGGCTAAAGGACCTAGTATATTAATTGAATGAAACAAGTATAAAACACCTTTAAAACTCTAAATCTATTTAAAATCCATCAGCCAAAGGAGCCATTCTTCATCGTTTGCATTTCGTACAAAAGTCAACTGGTTTAATTCCTATATAATGAGACTTTTCAATCACCACACGTTAATTAGGCTGCTCTTGTTGAAATTAACCTTTATTTCTTTCTTAATAATTATATTCATTATGAAAAAGAGTCCACGAAAGGTCTGTAACATGACTTCATTCAATTTAATAAACAATGGAGTCCTTGATTTTGAATTGTATTTCCTATTGATATTAAATTGTTGACTTCACAAATAGAGAGGTCCTCCCCATCGTTTCCGGTAAGCAAGCCTCCTATTTTTGATTGCAAACACACTTTTTTGATACATTGATCATAGAATATAACATATGCGGCTAAAGGACCTAGTATATTAATTGAATGAAACAAGTATAAACACCTTTAAAACTCTAAATCTATTTAAATCCATCAGCCAAAGGAGCCATTCTTCATCGTTTGCATTTCGTACAAAAGTCAACTGGTTTAATTCCTATATAATGAGACTTTTTAATCACCACACGTTAATTAGGCTGCTCTTGTTGTTGTCGGGACTATTTTCATGCAATAACCTTGAAATTAACTTTTATTTCTTCCTTAATAATTATATTCATTATGTAAAAGAGTCCATGAACAGTCTGTAAGACGAATTCATTCAAATTTAATAAACAATGGAGTCCTTGGTTTTGAAATGTATTTCCTATTGATATTAATTGTTGAATTCAAAAATAGAGAGGTCCTCCCATCTTTTCTTGTTAGCAAGCCTCCTCTTTTGATTGCAAACACACTTTTTGATATATTGATAATAGAATATAACACATGCGACTAAAGGACCTAGTATATTAATTGAATGAAACAAGTATAAACACCGTTAAAACTCTAAATCTATTTAAATCCATCAGCCAAAGGAGTCATTCATCATCGTTTGCATTTCGTGCAAAAGTCAACTGGTTTAATTCCTAAATAATGAGACTTTTCAATCACCACACGTTAATTAGGCTGCTCTTGTTGAAATTAACCTTTTTTTCTTTCTTAATAATTATATTCATTATGAAAAAGAGTCCACGAATGGTCTGTAACATGAATTCATTCAATTTAATAAACAATGGAGTCCTTGATTTTGAAATGTATTTCCTATTGATATTAATTGTTGAATTCAAAAATAGAGAGGTCCTCCCATCTTTTCTGGTTAGCAAGCCTCCTCTTTTGATTGCAAATACACTTTTTGATATATTGATAATAGAATATAACACATGCGTCTAAAGGACCTAGTATATTAATTGAATGAAACAAGTATAAACACCTTTAAAACTCTAATTCTATTTTAATCCATCAGCCAAAGGAGCCATTCTTCATCGTTTGCATTTCGTACAAAAGTCAACTGGTTTTTAATTCCTATATAATGAGACTTTTTAATCACCACACGTTAATTAGGCTGCTCTTGTTGTTGTCGGCACTATTTTTCATGCAATAACCTTGAAATTAACTTTTTTTTCTTTCTTAATAATTATATTCATTATGAAAAAGAGTCCACGAACGGTATGTAACATGAATTCATTCAATTTAATAAACAATGGAGTCCTTGATTTTGAAATGTATTTCCTATTGATATTAATTGTTGAATTCAAAAATAGAGAGGTCCTCCCATCTTTTCTGGTTAGCAAGCCTCCTATTTTGATTGCAAACACACTTTTTGATATATTGATAATAGAATATAACACATGCGTCTAAAGGACCTAGTATATTAATTGAATGAAACAAGTATAAACACCTTTAAAACTCTAAATCTATTTTAATCCATCAGCCAAAGGAGCCATTCTTCATCGTTTGCATTTCGTACAAAAGTCAACTGGTTTAATTCCTATATAATGAGACTTTTTAATCACCACACGTTAATTAGGCTGCTCTTGTTGTTGTCGGCACTATTTTTCATGCAATAACCTTGAAATTAACTTTTTTTTCTTTCTTAATAATTATATTCATTATGTAAAAGAGTCCACGAACAGTCTATAACACGAATTCATTCAATTTAATGAACAATGGAGTCCTTGATTTTGAATTGTATTTCCTATTGATATTAATTGTTGAATTCAAAAATAGAGAGGCCCTCCCATCTTTTCTGGTTAGCAAGCCTCCTCTTTTGATTCCAAACACACTTTTTGATATATTGATAATAGAATATAACACATGCGTCTAAAAGACCTAGTATATTAATTGAATGAAACAAGTATAAACACCTTTAAAACTCTAAATCTATTTAAATCCATCAGCCAAAGGAGTCATTCATCATCGTTTGCATTTCGTACAAAAGTCAACTGGTTTAATTCCTAAATAATGAGACTTTCTAATCACCACACGTTAATTAGGCTGCTCTTGTTGTTGTCGGGACTATTTTCATGCAATAACCTTGAAATGAACTTTTATTTCTTCCTTAATAATTATATTCATTATGTAAAAGAGTCCATGAATAGTCTGTAACACGAATTCATTCAATTTAATAAACAATAGAGTCCTTGATTTTGAAATGTATTTCCTATTGAGATTAATTGTTGAATTCAAAAATAGAGAGGTCCTCCCATCTTTTCTGGTTAGCAAGCCTCCTCTTTTGATTGCAACCACACTTTTTGATATATTGATGATATAATATAACACATGCGTCTAAAGGACCTAGTATATTAATTGAATGAAACAAGTATAAACACCTTTAAAACTCTAAATCTATATAAATCCATCAGCCAAAGGAGTCATTCATCATCGTTTGCATTTCGTACAAAAGTCAACTGGTTTAATTCCTAAATAATGAGACTTTTCAATCACCACACGTTAATTAGGCTGCTCTTGTTGAAATTAACCTTTTTTTCTTTCTTAATAATTATATTCATTATGAAAAAGAGTCCACGAACGGTCTGTAACATGAATTCATTCAATTTAATAAACAATGGAGTCCTTGATTTTGAAATGTATTTCCTATTGATATTAATTGTTGAATTCAAAAATAGAGAGGTCCTCCCATCTTTTCTGGTTAGCAAGCCTCCTCTTTTGATTGCAAATACACTTTTTGATATATTAATAATAGAATATAACACATGCGTCTAAAGGACCTAGTATATTAATTGAATGAAACAAGTATAAACACCTTTAAAACTCTAATTCTATTTTAATCCATCAGCCAAAGGAGCCATTGTTCATCGTTTGCATTTCGTACAAAAGTCAACTGGTTTAATTCCTATATCATGAGACTTTTTAATCACCACACGTTAATTAGGCTGCTCTTGTTGTTGTCGGCACTATTTTTCATGCAATAACCTTGAAATTAACTTTTTTTCTTTCTTAATAATTATATTCATTATGAAAAAGAGTCCACGAACGGTATGTAACATGAATTCATTCAATTTAATAAACAATGGAGTCCTTGATTTTGAAATGTATTTCCTATTGATATTAATTGTTGAATTCAAAAATAGAGAGGTCCTCCCATCTTTTCTGGTTAGCAAGCCTCCTATTTTGATTGCAAACACACTTTTTGATATATTGATAATAGAATATAACACATCCGTCTAAAGGACCTAGTATATTAATTGAATGAAACAAGTATAAACACCTTTAAAACTCTAAATCTATTTAAATCCATCAGCCAAAGGAGTCATTCATCATCGTTTGCATTTCGTAGAAAATTCAACTGGTTTAATTCCTAAATAATGAGACTTTCTAATCACCACACGTTAATTAGGCTGCTCTTGTTGTTGTCGGGACTATTTTCATGCAATAACCTTGAAATTAACTTTTATTTCTTCCTTAATAATTATATTCATTATGTAAAAGAGTCCATGAACAGTCTGTAACAAGAATTCATTCAATTTAATAAACAATGGAGTCCTTTATTTTGATATGTATTTCCTATTGATATTAATTGTTGAATTCAAAAATAGAGAGGTCCTCCCATCTTTTCTGGTGAGCAAGCCTCCTCTTTTGATTGCAAACACACTTTTTGATATATTGATAATAGAATATAACACATGCGTCTAAAGGACCTAGTATATTAATTGAATGAAACAAGTATAAACACCTTTAAAACTCTAAATCTATTTTAATCCATCAGCCAAAGGAGCCATTCTTCATCGTTTGCATTTCGTACAAAAGTCAACTGGTTTAATTCCTATATAATGAGACTTTTTAATCACCACACGTTAATTAGGCTGCTCTTGTTGTTGTCGGCACTATTTTTCATGCAATAACCTTGAAATTAACTTTTTTTTCTTTCTTAATAATTATATTCATTATGAAAAAGAGTCCACGAACGGTATGTAACATGAATTCATTCAATTTAATAAACAATGGAGTCCTTGATTTTGAAATGTATTTCCTATTGATATTAATTGTTGAATTCAAAAATAGAGAGGTCCTCCCATCTTTTCTGGTTAGCAAGCCTCCTATTTTGATTGCAAACACACTTTTTGATATATTGATAATAGAATATAACACATCCGTCTAAAGGACCTAGTATATTAATTGAATGAAACAAGTATAAACACCTTTAAAACTCTAAATCTATTTAAATCCATCAGCCAAAGGAGTCATTCATCATCGTTTGCATTTCGTAGAAAATTCAACTGGTTTAATTCCTAAATAATGAGACTTTCTAATCACCACACGTTAATTAGGCTGCTCTTGTTGTTGTCGGGACTATTTTTCATGCAATAACCTTGAAATTAACTTTTATTTCTTCCTTAATAATTATATTCATTATGTAAAAGAGTCCATGAACAGTCTGTAACAAGAATTCATTCAATTTAATAAACAATGGAGTCCTTTATTTTGATATGTATTTCCTATTGATATTAATTGTTGAATTCAAAAATAGAGAGGTCCTCCCATCTTTTCTGGTGAGCAAGCCTCCTCTTTTGATTGCAAACACACTTTTTGATATATTGATAATAGAATATAACACATGCGTCTAAAGGACCTAGTATATTAATTGAATGAAACAAGTATAAACACCTTTAAAACTCTAAATCTATTTTAATCCATCAGCCAAAGGAGCCATTCTTCATCGTTTGCATTTCGTACAAAAGTCAACTGGTTTAATTCCTATATAATGAGACTTTTTAATCACCACACGTTAATTAGGCTGCTCTTGTTGTTGTCGGCACTATTTTTCATGCAATAACCTTGAAATTAACTTTTTTTTCTTTCTTAATAATTATATTCATTATGTAAAAGAGTCCACGAACAGTCTATAACACGAATTCATTCAATTTAATGAACAATGGAGTCCTTGATTTTGAATTGTATTTCCTATTGATATTAATTGTTGAATTCAAAAATAGAGAGGCCCTCCCATCTTTTCTGGTTAGCAAGCCTCCTCTTTTGATTCCAAACACACTTTTTGATATATTGATAATAGAATATAACACATGCGTCTAAAAGACCTAGTATATTAATTGAATGAAACAAGTATAAGCACCATTAAAACTCTAAATCTATTTAAATCCATCAGCCAAAGGAGTCATTCATCATCGTTTGCATTTCGTACAAAAGTCAACTGATTTAATTCCTAAATAATGAGACTTTCTAATCACCACACGTTAATTAGGCTGCTCTTGTTGTTGTCGGGACTATTTTCATGCAATAACCTTGAAATGAACTTTTATTTCTTCCTTAATAATTATATTCATTATGTAAAAGAGTCCATGAATACTCTGTAACACGAATTCATTCAATTTAATAAACAATGGAGTCCTTGATTTTGAAATGTATTTCCTATTGATATTAATTGTTGAATTCAAAAATAGAGAGGTCCTCCCATCTTTTCTGGTTAGCAAGCCTCCTCTTTTGATTGCAACCACACTTTTTGATATATTGATAATATAATATAACACATGCGTCTAAAGGACCTAGTATATTAATTGAATGAAACAAGTATAAACACCTTTAAAACTCTAAATCTATATAAATCCATCAGCCAAAGGAGTCATTCATCATCGTTTGCATTTCGTACAAAAGTCAACTGGTTTAATTCCTAAATAATGAGACTTTTCAATCACCACACGTTAATTAGGCTGCTCTTGTTGAAATTAACCTTTTTTTCTTTCTTTCTTAATAATTATATTCATTATGAAAAAGAGTCCACGAACGGTCTGTAACATGAATTCATTGAAGTTAATAAACAATGGAGTCCTTGATTTTGAATTGTATTTCCTATTGATATTAATTGTTGAATTCACAAATAGAGAGGTCCTCCCATCGTTTCTGGTAAGCAAGCCTCCTGTTTTGATTCCAAACACACTTTTTGATACATTGATCATAGAATATAACATATGCGGCTAAAGGACCTAGTATATTAATTGAATGAAACAAGTATAAACACCTTTAAAACTCTAAATCTATTTAAATCCATCAGCCAAAGGAGCCATTCTTCATCGTTTGCATTTCGTACAAAAGTCAACTGGTTTAATTCCTATATAATGAGACTTTTTAATCACCACACGTTAATTAGGCTGCTCTTGTTGTTGTCGGCACTATTTTTCATGCAATAACCTTGAAATTAACTTTTTTTTCTTTCTTAATAATTATATTCATTATGCAAAAGAGTCCACGAACGGTCTGTAACATGAATTCATTCAATTTAATAAACATTGGAGTCCTTGATTTTGAATTGTATTTCCTATTAATATTAATTGTTGAATTCAAAAATAGAGAGGTCCTCCCATCGTTTCTGGTAAGCAAGCCTCCTGTTTTGATTCCAAACACACATTTTGATACATTGATCATAGAACATAACATATGCGGCTAAAGGACCTTGTATATTAATTGAATGAAACAAGTATAAACACCTTTAAAACTCTAAATCTATTTAAATCCATCAGCCAAAGGAGCCATTCTTCATCGTTTGCATTTCGTACAAAAGTCAACTGGTTTAATTCCTATATAATGAGACTTTTTAATCACCACACGTTAATTAGGCTGCTCTTGTTGTTGTCGGCACTATTTTTCATGCAATAACCTTGAAATTAACTTTTTTTTCTTTCTTAATAATTATATTCATTATGAAAAAGAGTCCACGAACGGTATGTAACATGAATTCATTCAATTTAATAAACAATGGAGTCCTTGATTTTGAAATGTATTTCCTATTGATATTAATTGTTGAATTCAAAAATAGAGAGGTCCTCCCATCTTTTCTGGTTAGCAAGCCTCCTATTTTGATTGCAAACACACTTTTTTTGATATATTGATAATAGAATATAACACATCCGTCTAAAGGACCTAGTATATTAATTGAATGAAACAAGTATAAACACCTTTAAAACTCTAAATCTATTTAAATCCATCAGCCAAAGGAGTCATTCATCATCGTTTGCATTTCGTAGAAAATTCAACTAGTTTAATTCCTAAATAATGAGACTTTCTAATCACCACACGTTAATTAGGCTGCTCTTGTTGTTGTCGGGACTATTTTCATGCAATAACCTTGAAATTAACTTTTATTTCTTCCTTAATAATTATATTCATTATGTAAAAGAGTCCATGAACAGTCTGTAACAAGAATTCATTCAATTTAATAAACAATGGAGTCCTTTATTTTGATATGTATTTCCTATTGATATTAATTGTTGAATTCAAAAATAGAGAGGTCCTCCCATCTTTTCTGGTGAGCAAGCCTCCTCTTTTGATTGCAAACACACTTTTTGATATATTGATAATAGAATATAACACATGCGTCTAAAGGACCTAGTATATTAATTGAATGAAACAAGTATAAACACCTTTAAAACTCTAAATCTATTTTAATCCATCAGCCAAAGGAGCCATTCTTCATCGTTTGCATTTCGTACAAAAGTCAACTGGTTTAATTCCTATATAATGAGACTTTTTAATCACCACACGTTAATTAGGCTGCTCTTGTTGTTGTCGGCACTATTTTTCATGCAATAACCTTGAAATTAACTTTTTTTTCTTTCTTAATAATTATATTCATTATGCAAAAGAGTCCACGAACGGTCTGTAACATGAATTCATTCAATTTAATAAACATTGGAGTCCTTGATTTTGAATTGTATTTCCTATTAATATTAATTGTTGAATTCAAAAATAGAGAGGTCCTCCCATCGTTTCTGGTAAGCAAGCCTCCTGTTTTGATTCCAAACACACATTTTGATACATTGATCATAGAACATAACATATGCGGCTAAAGGACCTAGTATATTAATTGAATGAAACAAGTATAAACACCTTTAAAACTCTAAATCTATTTAAATCCATCAGCCAAAGGAGCCATTCTTCATCGTTTGCATTTCGTACAAAAGTCAACTGGTTTAATTCCTATATAATGAGACTTTTTAATCACCACACGTTAATTAGGCTGCTCTTGTTGTTGTCGGCACTATTTTTCATGCAATAACCTTGAAATTAACTTTTTTTTCTTTCTTAATAATTATATTCATTATGAAAAAGAGTCCACGAACGGTATGTAACATGAATTCATTCAATTTAATAAACAATGGAGTCCTTGATTTTGAAATGTATTTCCTATTGATATTAATTGTTGAATTCAAAAATAGAGAGGTCCTCCCATCTTTTCTGGTTAGCAAGCCTCCTATTTTGATTGCAAACACACTTTTTGATATATTGATAATAGAATATAACACATCCGTCTAAAGGACCTAGTATATTAATTGAATGAAACAAGTATAAACACCTTTAAAACTCTAAATCTATTTAAATCCATCAGCCAAAGGAGTCATTCATCATCGTTTGCATTTCGTAGAAAATTCAACTGGTTTAATTCCTAAATAATGAGACTTTCTAATCACCACACGTTAATTAGGCTGCTCTTGTTGTTGTCGGGACTATTTTCATGCAATAACCTTGAAATTAACTTTTATTTCTTCCTTAATAATTATATTCATTATGTAAAAGAGTCCATGAACAGTCTGTAACAAGAATTCATTCAATTTAATAAACAATGGAGTCCTTTATTTTGATATGTATTTCCTATTGATATTAATTGTTGAATTCAAAAATAGAGAGGTCCTCCCATCTTTTCTGGTGAGCAAGCCTCCTCTTTTGATTGCAAACACACTTTTTGATATATTGATAATAGAATATAACACATGCGTCTAAAGGACCTAGTATATTAATTGAATGAAACAAGTATAAACACCTTTAAAACTCTAAATCTATTTTAATCCATCAGCCAAAGGAGCCATTCTTCATCGTTTGCATTTCGTACAAAAGTCAACTGGTTTAATTCCTATATAATGAGACTTTTTAATCACCACACGTTAATTAGGCTGCTCTTGTTGTTGTCGGCACTATTTTTCATGCAATAACCTTGAAATTAACTTTTTTTTCTTTCTTAATAATTATATTCATTATGTAAAAGAGTCCACGAACAGTCTATAACACGAATTCATTCAATTTAATGAACAATGGAGTCCTTGATTTTGAATTGTATTTCCTATTGATATTAATTGTTGAATTCAAAAATAGAGAGGCCCTCCCATCTTTTCTGGTTAGCAAGCCTCCTCTTTTGATTCCAAACACACTTTTTGATATATTGATAATAGAATATAAACACATGCGTCTAAAAGACCTAGTATATTAATTGAATGAAACAAGTATAAAGCACCATTAAAACTCTAAATCTATTTAAATCCATCAGCCAAAGGAGTCATTCATCATCGTTTGCATTTCGTACAAAAGTCAACTGATTTAATTCCTAAATAATGAGACTTTCTAATCACCACACGTTAATTAGGCTGCTCTTGTTGTTGTCGGGACTATTTTTTCATGCAATAACCTTGAAATGAACTTTTATTTCTTCCTTAATAATTATATTCATTATGTAAAAGAGTCCATGAATACTCTGTAACACGAATTCATTCAATTTAATAAACAATGGAGTCCTTGATTTTGAAATGTATTTCCTATTGATATTAATTGTTGAATTCAAAAATAGAGAGGTCCTCCCATCTTTTCTGGTTAGCAAGCCTCCTCTTTTGATTGCAACCACACTTTTTGATATATTGATAATATAATATAACACATGCGTCTAAAGGACCTAGTATATTAATTGAATGAAACAAGTATAAACACCTTTAAAACTCTAAATCTATATAAATCCATCAGCCAAAGGAGTCATTCATCATCGTTTGCATTTCGTACAAAAGTCAACTGGTTTAATTCCTAAATAATGAGACTTTTCAATCACCACACGTTAATTAGGCTGCTCTTGTTGAAATTAACCTTTTTTTCTTTCTTAATAATTATATTCATTATGAAAAAGAGTCCACAAACGGTCTGTAACATGAATTCATTGAAGTTAATAAACAATGGAGTCCTTGATTTTGAATTGTATTTCCTATTGATATTAATTGTTGAATTCACAAATAGAGAGGTCCTCCCATCGTTTCTGGTAAGCAAGCCTCCTGTTTTGATTCCAAACACACTTTTTGATACATTGATCATAGAATATAACATATGCGGCTAAAGGACCTAGTATATTAATTGAATGAAACAAGTATAAACACACCTTTAAAACTCTAAATCTATTTAAATCCATCAGCCAAAGGAGCCATTCTTCATCGTTTGCATTTCGTACAAAAGTCAACTGGTTTAATTCCTATATAATGAGACTTTTTAATCATCACCACACACGTTAATTAGGCTGCTCTTGTTGTTGTCGGCACTATTTTTCATGCAATAACCTTGAAATTAACTTTTTTTTCTTTCTTAATAATTATATTCATTATGCAAAAGAGTCCCACGAACGGTCTGTAACATGAATTCATTCAATTTAATAAACATTGGAGTCCTTGATTTTGAAATTGTATTTCCTATTAATATTAATTGTTGAATTCAAAAATAGAGAGGTTCCTCCCATCGTTTTCTGGTAAGCAAGCCTCCTGTTTTGATTCCAAACACACATTTTTGATACATTGATCATAGAACATAACATATGCGGCTAAAAAGGACCTTGTATATTAATTGAATGAAACAAAGTATAAACACCTTTTAAAACTCTAAATTCTATTTAAATCCATCAGCCAAAGGAGCCATTCTTCATCGTTTGCATTTCGTACAAAAGTCAAACTGGTTTAATATCCCTATATAATGAGACTTTTTTAATCACCACACG